>JARFIW010000088.1:0-86151 GCA_036346225.1 Platerodrilus igneus | reverse complement strand
TTCTTTATACAATCGACTTAGATGTGTTATAATAATAAACTAATTTCTTAAATTAGTGACATATTATTCTGAAAATTCTATGTTGACAGTTAGACCGATCGATCCCTTACTAGTTATGTATACGTGTTTGTTCGAGCCAATACTTTCATTTAATTGTTTCACTCCATGTGCTTGAAGGTATTCAAAATATCTCAATGGCAATATACTCTTGAACTCTTCTGTTTCCACTAATACTCTTTCTCCATATTTTGTCTTGATTGTTTCCACTTTTAAAACTTCAAACCTCTTATTCACTACAATATCTTTTGAATTTACGTAAGGTTTGCGATATGTGGTTTTATTAAGAGTATTAAAATCCATATTGCTTTTCTTTGACTAATTAAATTAATATTAGGAGCAATCTCCTTATATAGCAGATTACCACCATTTGCGTATTTTGCCAACCCACTTTTCAACCTATCACAAGAGTGAACTCATTTTGAATTGAAACCGGCCCATGTGTATTTGCAGCCTCTAAACATAAATCAGAATCCACTCTAATTAAAACACAATTGACTTGAATGCGATATTTTGCATCTGTCATACTGTCTCGCTAGAAAACCAAATTCAAAACATCTACACACATTTTCTCTGCACTTACATTTTTCAACATACGTGTGTTACATTGAAAGTAATATAAAGCCGATCCTAATTCAAAACGTGCCCACAAGTATTTTACATTTGAAAAGAATTCAGGTTTTCACATTTTACATTAAAAGTATATAACGCCGATCCTAATTCAAAACGGTGCACGTGTAACTTCTCGCTAGAAAACCGAATTCAAAACAGCTACACACATTCTTCTCTGCACTTACATTTTTTTCAACATACATGTGTGTTTCATTGAAAGTAATATAAAGCCGATCCTAATTCAAAACGCGCCCACAAGTATTTTACATTGAAAGTATATAAGAATTCATGTTTTCACAACTATTTTACATTCAAATGTTTTCACAACTATTTTACATTGAAATTATATAGGGCCGATCCTAATTCAAAACGTGACAGACGTATTTTACACATGGAAAATACGTCTGTCGCGTTTTGAATTAGGACCGGCCTTATTTACCTACTATTATTACTACAACTCATAATAGAACTTCATAAAATTTGAATTCTAAAGCGTGGTAATGCGCTTCTCAGGTGAAACCAGCTGCCATGCAGCGTTTAAGCGTTTAACTTTCGGTGTGGTTTGAGCATGTCCACCCATAAATGCTGATCTTTTATGTACATTGTATGTTTAATAATTCCTCCAAGAAAGTAAAGTTTAAAGCACATTTGAATGGTGTATTGTGTAATCTGGCTTGTCAGTTTGTGATGGTTGCATGTTATTTTCATATTTTAAACTGTTAATTTGTATAGTTAACGTTTCTTATTTTCAATAGGGATAAGTTGGTTTTTCTTTTGCATTTATATTAACACTTAATATTTTGTAACTCATGTCATTGAACGCAGTTATTAACATGTAAGCTCTTTGTAGACATCACTCTAACTGAAATACAAATTATTCGGTAAAATCTTTAAAGGTCAACAATTTTAGAAGTGATTTAGAATTGGATGGGTTCTAGTGTGGGTCTACAAAATGATAGAAAGTTACAAAAAAAGTTAGCTTGAACTTAGGGTTATTAATTTAGATGAAGCACTTACCCAAAATTTAGACATTTTATAGAATCAAAACACCGCCCTCTTTTTCTCTCGCAAATTGGAGATATTAGATTTATATATGGGAAACATTATGTTAAATAGGAAAGTTAATATACAACATACTTTTATCCAGTCTGCTTTATCTACTAATACTGTAGTCTTCTTTGCACACTAACTTTTACAAAAAACTTTAAGCCATTTCAGGATTCCATGAACAGAAATGTGGATATACATTATAGCCATAGCAACATCACATAGAACCACCACCATCTTAGTTATTTTAAAATCTAGACTGACATTAAAATTATTATCAACTGATTTTAAATTGTAATTATTTTTAACAATGCTGGCAAAAATTGCAGGCGGAACTATATTTATGTCATATAGATATAAAAGATATTCACGACATTAAAAACGAAACGTTTGGTTCCGTGTCTATACTTTTGTTACGTGATACCAAGCTGGAAATTTGAAGATTGTATTGGAACAATATCTAGAATCTGTACAAAATATAGCGAAATTCGTTCAACATCATTAAAACTTGGTTTAGTATTAAAGCAAATATAAGCAGATGCCTCATTCGGAAGACGAACATGGTCTTTAGATATGAAATTTTAGAAATTTTAACTTTAACCGAATTAAAAACTTTCAAGTACGAATATACGAATGAACTTAAAAAAACTAGAATTTAGTTGATTAACCTGTGATAAACTAGAAAATCGAATTCACTTAGTGCTTAGTTTGAGCTTTTGGATCTCTTGTTGTAATTTTGACATATTCGTTGTTTTAGGTTAATGACCTTCAACATAATATACTTTTAAATTCACTTGATTAGAATGAGGAAGGCTGTTTAAAAATATCAAAATACAAGGAGAGGACAGATGTTTGACTACGATTAGCAAAACAGTATTAAGTTACAAAGCTATATCTTTACATCCATAAAAAGTCGACAGTAAACGTAATTTTAAATACATATAGCATATACAGTTTTAATCACCAGACCTCTTTTTTAATATTTTCCACAACATAGTTGTAGAACCAACACCCCAATAAATAACACAAGTCTGAAATATAAAGTAAATGAGGATCACCAGCAGAAAAAATAAGCTTTTTTAAATGGCAACATTGGTGGGCTTCATAAAGGTGCTTAGTTGTAATAATTATACACATCTATTCTAATATACCCTGAAATGATGTACCAGAGTAAAAATTAAATTATACTACCACTCCCCTCGACCCGGGCTTCGTCTAATCTGCAGTACATAGCGGGCTTCGTATGATATGTGAGGTACGTATATATATATATATATATATATATATATATATATATATATTACTCATATTTAGACCAGGGTAGAAAATTAAATAATCACATCAAATAATTTTAATCACCGTGTAGAAGCTTTGGGAAGAGGTACGCTTTATTAAAACCGTGAAGCATAAAAAGTCATTCGTTTCATTAAAAATAAGAGATTCAAATCATATATAAGACGCTTTATATCAAAAGAAACAGTATTAAAAAAAGCTCTGCGTGTAATTTATTTATTCCTAATAAAGAAACAAAGAGAAATTACATGCAAAATTTATCTTAAGTAACTCGATTTCAAGTAACCGGTATTGAACAAAACGTACAGATAATATCTATAGAAACTTGTAAAAACCCACTAAAATGCAAATCCTAGAAGTGTTAGTTAGAAGTAGGATGTTTGAACACACCTGCGTATTTTAAAAGTCAATTTCAGTTTAATTTGTTTAGATAAACATGTCGATTCTAAGGATATTGGAAACGGTCAGATGCTTTAGCACGAAATACAAAACAGGGTTTATTTAAAAAGCTCATTCGGCGAAAATTTTGCAGATAATTAATGTTTACAAAGAATCTTGGAGAAACCGGGGCTTAATATTCACGAGAAGGTGCGATACGGGGTTATTTAACCCAGATAGTCCACATGGACTGGAAAATAATCGATAATAAAGAATATCAATTTGCACCAATACGAACAGGTTAGAAAAGGAAAGAGAAAATGCGTCAAGCAAAGACACATATAGTAAAAGGCGTGATTTAAGCAACGTCACGAGGGTCACAATTGGTTGAAAATAGGATGCAAATATCAGAGGTAGAAACAACAATTTCTGTACAAAATTAATTAGTTTTTCTCGGACATGTTTTCGTGCCGTGTGAGAATTTCTGAGATTTAAATGGGGCGAGTGAAAAATTCGTAAAAACCGACGCGCGAGCGACGGAATGGGAACATAGCATGAGAAATTCTTAAGAATTGTCTGTTTTGAGGACAAAAGCGACGTGCCGGCTATTCGCTATATATACCGGTGGTAATATGAATTTCGGCCTCTTAGACTTTTGACTATTCGACGCGTTAAAAGCTCTTACATCCGCGACTTGATTCAAGATGTTAAACAGTGCATTTTAGTTTGATAAAATAATTTAAAGTTTGCTCGTATATTTTAGTGATTCAAAATAGTTTGGTATTTACGTGCTAACATGAATGTACTTCAGTGCACTTAGATACAAGGTAATAAAATTTAGTATCACTGTACCAATTAGCAAAATTTACAACGACAAATGTATACACAAAAGTAGGCAGTTTTGGCGTATATTGGTGAAAGAAGTATGAATTTCTTTGTTATTTTTTGGGGGTGTTAATAATTAAATGGTTCAAAAACGTGTCTGGATCCACAAAACCAGGGTCTGATATACACAGATGAGTTCCGGAAAAGCCCAGAAACAACTTTAAATAAATGGTGATGGAGAAAATTTTAAAAGCGTTGAGAATTAGAAGCCGTAAATATAATCCTGTTGGAATGGTGTGATTAACTAAAGGGACGATGTACATTGAAGCTACGAGGACAGTAACCTTCAGGTAAATTATACTATTTTGTTTGACATTTTGGTGTGTGTTGAATAACTTTATAATTGATTTACTTTAAATGGACATTAGTGAAATTGTACTAACAATAAAATTTTAATTTTAAGGTGAAATTTGCTTGTTTAAGTAGAAAGGGGTATTTAGTATTGATGTTCTGGATTATGATAAAAATATGGGTATGTCTTTGAGCTCAATTATACGAACCTGGTTAATTAACGTAAAGGGTGGTAGATGCTCCTTTGTACTCTGCATATATTGTTATAGTAATTAGTAGGCATCCTACAAGGACTTTAATTCTGGATGCACATTAAAATGATAATAAATTTAATTTTGAAATTTTCCGATATTAAAATTTAAGCTGAATATTAATTTTGAAATTTTAATGTATTGTGAATATTGATGTAAATAGAGTTGACGTTGATGTTTGTGGTAGGAATGTGTTTGTTTTTTTATGTATGAGGATGAAAGCTATCTAGAGGAGCAGCCGAGGCGATTAACAGAAGAAAATCAACAGACCAGGTAATTCAAGAGGTTTCACAGCATTTCTTGGCGACCCAAAAGTGAGGCTCGAGTTCCAAATAAAATTTTTGTGATTTTATTCCAGGAAACTGGCGATCTGAGAGAGAGAGTTTTTGTGTGTGTATAAATTTAAGAGTATTTTAGAGTGTGTGAGTGATTTGAACGTATGCAGAGAAAGGAGTGGTTAAGGAGTCAAGGAGTGGAAATTGGAAGTGACGATAGTGCATTGTGTGAGAAAATTTCGAAAATGGAAGAAGCTGGAGGCAGTAGAGATCAGTCGAGGACGGAATCAGGAGAAACAGGAAATGAGTTAATGATGAGAATGTTAGAGGAAATGCGATTAGCTAGGGAAGAATCGAATAGAGCGATGGAGGAGTCTAACAGAAAATTAGAACTGCTAAGCGATGAATCAAATAGAGCGAGAGAGGACTCAAATCGAAAATTTGACCGAATGAATGAGACATTAACAGGAGTTAGGGAAACCCTAAGTGAGAAAATAGATAAGACGAATAAAGAAGTTTCAGAATTTAAAAATAGTCTTACCGTAAAGATGGGGAAGTTGAAAATAGGGTTGAAAAAATGAGCGTGATATTACAGGTCTTCGACAGGAAATGGGACATTTAAAGTCCGAAGTACGCATGTTCTGTGAAGAAGAGATTAATGTAAAATGACTGAAGTGACGGACTCATGTAGGGATCAGTTAGGCAGGGTAGAACGCGAAGTTAGTAGTATTAAATACAACATGTCAAATTTAACGGGGGATGGACCCAGATTTTCTACAGGTGGAGTATCATTGGACCAACACATGAAGTTTTATGGCGATAACAGGGTAAATCCACAAATTTTTATTAATAGTGTAAGAAATCTAGTGGGAAATTTATTTGACGAACAGACTAAACTGAATACGATAAAGGCTTTATTAAAGGTCAATGCGGAAGCGTGGTACAATTTAGTAGGACAGGACATAGACACCTACATGGACTTTGAGGACAGATTTTAAAGCACTACTGGGTGACCACAGACAAGACCAGGTACGAGACGACTTAATCACAGGAAATTTAAGGGGAATTTTCAGGAAGTAGGAGCAATATGCTATACGCAAGTACAGCATAGCAAAGCAACTGAACCCACCACTGACGGACCGACAAATTATTAAGTATTTATCACGACACTTCGAGGTAGACATAAGACAACACGTAGCACTACAGAACATAGTGGACAGAGAAATGTTTTTAGAATACTTGCAGAGGTACGACGACGTAAGTAGTGGACGACCTCGGGAAAATAGGGAAAGACAGATCAACACAGTTAGGTTTGACAATAGACGGGACAACTACGCTAGACGGGGGAATAGTTACGGATACCAGCGACAGAATTGGGAACAGAGACGACCATACGTTAGAAGTAATAGTTTAGGAAGGGGACCTGCACCGAGACCGGAACCTACCAGAGGGAATAGTTCACCGGACATGAGGGGGACTGCTAATACAGACACGGAACGAGTGGAAACGCCTAGGACATACGCTGAGGTGACGGCTAGACCAGGATCAAGTAGGGAAAACAGATCTGGACAGGATTTTTAGAACGCGACAGACCACTAGATTTCAGTGTAAATGTATATGAACATCCACGTGAATTTTTCAAAATTGAGGAGGAAGTAGAGCCAGAAACTGAGGAAAAATTATGTTTGCCAATTATTAATATAGAGATTTTTGAGAATAATGTAGAAGTATTACTTGATACAGGGGCAGAGGCGAGTTTAATATCGGAGGAATTCGTCAGCAAAATTAGGGATAAGGTTTGTGATAGAATTATGCCCATAAAGCGTAGCCATTTAGTAGCTCCAAATAAAAGAAGTTTGCTGTAGTAAATAGTGTTGTGGTGCTTAGGATAGATATAGGAGATTTAAGCTGTGAACAGGAGTTTGTAATTGTACCTGGACTGAAGTTTCAGAGCATTTTAGGTGTTGACTGTATGATGAAGTTAGGGTTTTGATAGATATGGAAAGGAAGGTAGTAAGGATTAAGGATAGGGTAGTGCCATGGAAGGGCAGTTATGAAGTCACAGAGGATGACACGGGGTTTAGTATTAATGTAGTAGAGGTAGAGGATGATGAAAGTAAACAGATCAACACAATAAGATGTCCAGAGGATAGGAGAGTAGAGGTTCAAGCTTTATTACAAAAACATGCAGAATTAGTGGGGGTAGAAGCAAGCACAGCGTTAGGCTATGAGCACAGATTGGAAGTGGATAATTCAGAACCGTTCAACGCAAAGGTTTATCCAATTCCAGCAGCATATCGGGAGCAGGTGAAGGCAGAATTAAATAAAATGTTGGAAGATGGCATAATAGAGGTATCAAACACTCATTTCATAAATCCGTTGGTGGTAGTTAAGAAAAAGGATGATAGCATTCGTTTATGTTTAGATGCACGAAAAATTAATCAACGGACCAAACCGCAATTCCATTGTCCACCATCCATGGACACGCTCTTGACGAGATTAAGTGGCAAGTTTATTTTTAGTAAATTAGATTTAAGAAATTCATTCTGGCTGATTCCATTACACAAAGATTCTAGAAGGTACATAGGATTTTCCATAGAGGGAAAAATCGATAATTTTAAAGTAGTATCGTTTGGTTTGTCGGCAGAAAAGGAAACAATGATAAATAAGAAACAGACAAGTGTAGGGACTAAAGAAGAAGCAATATTTAAGAGTCAGGATAATAGGGATGATAAGTTTATTGTATGTGAGATAACAGGGATGATAAGTATAGATATAGAAGGGGGAGAAATAGGGATGAAGAGTATTAGGTTGGTGAGAAGAAAGACTTGGAGGGTCAAGAAGAGAGTTAGATTTAAGTAGGATAGGAATAGAAATAGGATAGGGATAGAAGTAGGTGTTTATAGAAAATAAAGCTAGGTATAGGATAAATATGGGAGATAATTAGAAATAGGTTTAGGATGAGAATAAAGAGTAAATGTAGGAAGAAAATAAGATAGGTTAAGTATAGATATTTCATATAAGATTAGTGGAGAGTTAGGAATAAAGTTAGGAATAGGATAGGTATATAGGATTAGGTAGGATGAAGTAAAGTATAGTGAAGATGAGTTAAAAGTTAGGAATAGGATAGGTATATAGGATGTATATAGGATTAGATGGACAAGTAGGATGAAGTTAGGGATAATTTCAGTTTATAAAATTAGGTGGGAGTTAGAAATAGGATAGGGATATAGGATAGGTGTAAATATTTTTTTGGATTGGAGACAAAGTAGGTAAGTTAGATAGATAAGGATAGAGAGAGATAGGCAATTTTTTTTTTCTAAATATTTTTTGGCAGTCTAAATGCTTTATATTTGCATTCAAATAAGTGGGATTATTTGTATTCAAATAGGGGGAAAATACTCATATTTAGACCAGGGTAGAAAATTAAATAATCACATCAAATAATTTTAATCACCGTGTAGAAGCTTTGGGAAGAGGTACGCTTTATTAAAACCGTGAAGCATAAAAAGTCATTCGTTTCATTAAAAATAAGAGATTCAAATCATATATAAGACGCTTTATATCAAAAGAAACAGTATTAAAAAAAGCTCTGCGTGTAATTTATTTATTCCTAATAAAGAAACAAAGAGAAATTACATGCAAAATTTATCTTAAGTAACTCGATTTCAAGTAACCGGTATTGAACAAAACGTACAGATAATATCTATAGAAACTTGTAAAAAACCCACTAAAATGCAAATCCTAGAAGTGTTAGTTAGAAGTAGGATGTTTGAACACACCTGCGTATTTTAAAAGGCAATTTCAGTTTAATTTGTTTAGATAAACATGTCGATTCTAAGGATATTGGAAACGGTCAGATGCTTTAGCACGAAATACAAAACAGGGTTTATTTAAAAGCTCATTCGGCGAAAATTTTGCAGATAATTAATGTTTACAAAGAATCTTGGAGAAACCGGGGCTTAATATTCACGAGAAGGTGCGATACGGGGTTATTTAACCCAGATAGTCCACATGGACTGGAAAATAATCGATAATAAAGAATATCAATTTGCACCAATACGAACAGGTTAGAAAAGGAAAGAAAATGCGTCAAGCAAAGACACATATAGTAAAAGGCGTGATTTAAGCAACGTCACGAGGGTCACAATTGGTTGAAAATAGGATGCAAATATCAGAGGTAGAAACAACAATTTCTGTACAAAATTAATTAGTTTTTCTCGGACATGTTTTCGTGCCGTGTGAGAATTTCTGAGATTTAAATGGGGCGAGTGAAAAATTCGTAAAAACCGACGCGCGAGCGACGGAATGGGAACATAGCATGAGAAATTCTTAAGAATTGTCTGTTTTGAGGACAAAAACGACGTGCCGGCTATTCGCTATATATACCGGTGGTAATATGAATTTCGGCCTCTTAGACTTTTGACTATTCGACGCGTTAAAAGCTCTTACATCCGCGACTTGATTCAAGATGTTAAACAGTGCATTTTAGTTTGATAAAATAATTTAAAGTTTGCTCGTATATTTTAGTGATTCAAAATAGTTTGATATTTACGTGCTAACATGAATGTACTTCAGTGCACTTAGATACAAGGTAATAAAATTTAGTATCACTGTACCAATTAGCAAAATTTACAACGACAAATGTATACACAAAAGTAGGCAGTTTTGGCGTATATTGGTGAAAGAAGTATGAATTTCTTTGTTATTTTTCGGGGGTGTTAATAATTAAATGGTTCAAAAACGTGTCTGGATCCACAAAACCAGGGTCAGATATACATAGATGAGTTCCGGAAAAGCCCAGAAACAACTTTAAATAAATGGTGATGGAGAAAATTTTAAAAGCGTTGAGAATTAGAAGCCGTAAATATAATCCTGTTGGAATGGTGTGATTAACTAAAGGGACGATGTACATTGAAGCTACGAGGACAGTAACCTTCAGGTAAATTATACTATTTTGTTTGACATTTTGGTGTGTGTTGAATAACTTTATAATTGATTTACTTTAAATGGACATTAGTGAAATTGTACTAACAATAAAATTTTAATTTTAAGGTGAAATTTGCTTGTTTAAGTAGAAAGGGTATTTAGTATTGATGTTCTGGATTATGATAAAAATATGGGTATGTCTTTGAGCTCAATTAGACGAACCTGGTTAATTAACGTAAAGGGTGGTAGATGCTCCTTTGTACTCTGCATATATTGTTATAGTAATTAGTAGGCATCCTACAAGGACTTTAATTCTGGATGCACATTAAAATGATAATAAATTTAATTTTGAAATTTTCCGATATTAAAATTTAAGCTGAATATTAATTTTGAAATTTTAATGTATTGTGAATATTGATGTAAATAGAGTTGACGTTGATGTTTGTGGTAGGAATGTGTTTGTTTTTTTTATGTATGAGGATGAAAGCTATCTAGAGGAGCAGCCGAGGCGATTAACAGAAGAAAATCAACAGACCAGGTAATTCAAGAGGTTTCACAGCAATATATATATATATATATATATATATATATATATATATGTATGTATATATATAAAACCATTTCAAATGGACCTGCATCTTGCCGAAGTTCTAGATTACTAGAACAGGTGAAATGGCTTGCGTGTTCTAATGAGCTAAAGAGCCAAACTACAGGTCCAACCATAGTAGTAGGGTCGTTAGTGAGGAACCAGACTAAGACAGGTTCCGAAAGAGGGCAGCGGCTCTTTCGGTACTTAGATTGGCAGAGACCATAGGGGTCGGTATGGCAGTCTAATACACACTACCGCGATGTGGAAGGCAACGGGAAACCACCACATTACTTCCCAAGTACACAGCGTACCTAAATTATAATAAAATGATGGCATTCTCTGGGGTAAAAGATTCCGTAGTTAAAATAGTCCCCCATTCGGATCTCCGGGAGGGGACTACTTCGGAGGATGCGATCGGAAAGTTAAGAATAAGAGTCGGGAACATTTTGCGAGTCGGAGCGTGGAATGTTAGAACTATGAAGCAAGTGGGTAAGCTAGAGAACCTAAAAATCGAAATGAATAGGTTATCATTAGACATAGTAGGGATCAGCGAAGTTCGGTGGCCAGAGGCGGGGGATTTTTGGAGTGGAGACTTCAGGGTAATTCATACAGGAGCCGAGGAAGGAAATTTGGGTGTGGGGATAGTTATGCGGAAAAAGAAAGGATACTGTGTAGAAAATTACTTACAAAAGAACGAAAGAGTACTCATGGTTAGATTAGAATCTAAACCTGTAAACACAGTAATAATACAAGTATACATGCCCACCTCTAGCTACAGTGACGAAGAGGTAGAAGCCATCTACAAAGATATTGAAGACATATTAAGATACGTAAAAGGACATGAAAATTTAATAATTACGGGGGATTTTAAGGCCGTTGTAGGTGAGGGTAGGGAAGGAGCGGTAGTAGGTTTATTTGGTTTAGGCACGAGAAACGACATGGGAAATAGGCTGGTAGAATTTTGTGACAAGAACAATTTAATCATCACAAACACATTATTTCAACATCATGCTAGAAGACGATATACGTGGAAGATGCCAGGAGATATAGGAAGATATCAAATAGATTACATTCTTGTTAGACAACGGTTTAGGAATCAAGTAAAGACTGTAGAAGCTACCCAGAAGCAGATATAGACACTGACCACAACATCGTAATTATGAATGCCGCACTTAAATTTAAAAATTTGTAAAAAAGAAACGGAAAAAGGCACTTGGACCTACAGAAACTAAAAGATAAAGATATCCAAGAAAGATTCGAAAAAAGGTCAAATGAATTGCTCAAAGATATCAAGAAAATATCTGATACTAAGGAAGTAGAAACAGAATGGAATAACATTAAATCCAGCCTCGACATGGCGGCCAGAGATATTCTGGGGTATACACAAAAAGTAAATAAGAAACCATGGAAAACAAAGGATATCCTGAATTTAATAGAAGAAAGACGAAAATCCAAAAATAAATCAGACGAAACAGGAAAACAGAGATACAAAGCCATAAAATGGGAAATTATTCGAAAATGCAGGAAAGCTAAAGAACAATGGATTGATGAAAAGTGCAAAGAGGTACAAACTAAGATGGAAGTAGGAAAGACAGATGAAGCATACCAACTAATTAGAATTAATTTTAGGGATATAGAAACGTATAGCAAAAATATAAGGGACGCGGGAGGAAATGTCATTATAGACAATGTAGAGAAAGTGGGTAGATGGCAAGAATATATAGGGAATTTATATGCAGGAGAAGAACTAACTGCATTAGAAAAGGAATCAGACATTGAAAATGATGACTTGGGATATCCTATACTGAGAGATGAATTTGAAATAGCATTAAAGGGTCTGAAAAATGGTAAGGCGCCGGGTACAGATAAGGTGCAAGCGGAGACTCTAAAAGCCGCTGGTCAAGCAGTAACAGAACGTCTCTTCCAACTTGTAAGCTATATGTATGAGACAGGCGAGATACCCAAAGATTTCAAACATAACATCATAGTAACTATACCAAAAAAGAAAGGCGCAGATAGATGTGAAAATTTTCGAACAATAAGCTTGACAGCACACGTATCAAAAATATTAACTAGAATTGTACAAAGACGAATGGAAAAACGGGCTGAAGAAATACTAGGAGAAGACCAATTTGGGTTTAGGCGAAACAGGGGAACACGGGAGGCTATCTTAGCTCTGAGAGTGATAATGGAGAAAACAATAGAAAAAGGGGAAAGCGTGTACATAGGGTTTGTAGATCTGGAAAAAGCATTTGACAATATAAAATGGAAAAAAATGTTTGAAATACTCAAAAAGATTGGAATGAGTTATAGGGATAGACGGATAGTACATAGCTTATACAAAGAGCAAACAGGAGTAATAGAACTAGAGCAGGAAGGTAGAGAAGTAAACATCAGGAAAGGAGTGAGACAGGGATGTTCCCTATCCCCACTAATTTTTAACTTGTACATTGAAGAGGCGATGAATACTGTCAAATGCAGGAAGACATTTGGAATTACTATGCATGGACAAAAAATTGATATACTTAGATTTGCAGATGATATAGCGGTATTAGCATCTAGCAAGGAAGAGTTAGAAGCTGCTCTCAATGAAATGGAAACGGTTCTAACAGAGAGATACGGTATGAAAATTAACAAAAGTAAAACTAAAGTACTAGTATGCAAAGGAGGGAAAAATAAATCAAAAACAAGAATACAAATATGTAACACGAACTTAGAAGGTTAAGGATTTCTGCTACCTAGGAAGCCAAATAACGCAAGATGGGAAAAGCACAAAAGATATAAAACAAAGATTAGCACAAGGTCGTGCTACATTTAACAAGAAAAAGCAACTACTGTGCTCAAAGACCACAAACATAGAAACAAGGAATAGATTGCTCAAAACATATGTGTGGAGCACAGCACTGTATGGCTGTGAAGCCTGGACAGTGGGAGTAGTGGACAAGAAAAAGGTAGAAGCCTTTGAAATGTAGTGCTACAGACGTATGATGAAGATATCATGGACAGACAAAGTTAAGAATGAAGAGGTACTAAAAATGGTAGGGGAAGAAAGAAATATGTGGAAAACGGTAAAAAATAGGAGATATAGGATGATAGGCCACATACTACGGCATGAGGGAATAGTGCGGAATATACTAGAAGCAGAGATAGGAATAAAGAGAAGAAGAGGTAGACCTAGATTAGACTACTGCACACAGATAGTGAAAGATGTAGGCTGTAGGAGTTTCAGGGAAATGTGTAGGCTAGCTCAGAAGAAAAATCAATGGAGGTACACATCCAACCAGTCCGAAGATGGATAAATTAATGACGAAGAAAGTAACTGCACTTAAACATGATATTTATTATAAGCAACTACAAGCATTGGAGGGACAATATTCTCGAATAATGGTAATTGCGTGAAAGCATTTACTGGAAAACTATTATTTCGGCAAATGTCTAAGTGTTGGGGGATCTTGGCAGCCACAGGTTGCTTAACCCCCTTCAATAAATCTCAGTGAAATAGGGCATAATATTAGAAAACAATATAAGGGGAACCGAGCTGTATTGCTGTGTGAGAATTTCAGGGAACTATGTAGGTTAGTTTAGAAAAGAAATAAGTGCAGGTACATGTCCGACCAGTTTTGAGACGGGAAACCCAATGACGAAAAAATAAGCGCAGATAAATCTGATGATTATTATAAACAACTAGTTGTTTGTTGTGAAATATCTGCAACTAATGTTGACTATGCGAAAAGATATATTGGAAAAAATATTAAATCAGTAAATGTTCAAGTGCTGGGGGAACTTGGCAGCCACAGGCTGCTTACCCCCCTTCGCAACCACTGAATGTCGGAGAAATAGGGTATATAATTGTCAAACAATAGAAGGTGACTGAACTGCATCTAACAAGAAAGAACGGCGCCTATGATGAAAGACAACAAACATAGAACAAAAAGTTGTTGAAAGCGTATGTGTGGAGCACAGCACAGACAGTATGCCTACGAAATACGAGCAGTCTGAAAAGCAGACAGAAGAACAGTAGCGGCCTTTGAAATGCCGTGCTTCAGATGTTTGAGGATGGACAGACAAAGGTAATAACAAATACGTTATAGAAACAGTAAGGGAACAAGGGTATCTTTGGGAAAAAAATATGAGAAATAGAAGGGCAGAATACGTTCTAAGGCATTTTTGGGGAATAGTATGGGATATATGACAAGCAGAGATAGGAAAAAAGAGGTGGATGTAGACCTAGATCAGATAGTGATAGATGCAGACTGCAAATTTCAGGGAAATCTGTAGGTTAGTTCAGAATAGGAAACAATGATGGTACGCATCTAACCAGTTTCAGGACTGAAGACCCAATGATGATGATGATATATATATATAAACTAGAACAATAAATTCAACCTCATTTTTTATGCATTATAAATTTAGTTGAACATAGTGATTGGTTGTTATAGCTTCTAAAGAAGATTGTTACGGCATTGTTAATAAATGAACATTTGCAAGAGCTTGTTCACCCATATATGCTTGGTATTCCCTGGTTATTACAATTTTTTGAATTTCAGATCGTTTTGTTATTATAAGTACAAAATTGTTTTTCATAAATTTTTACTAAAACAATAGTGATTTTGCACTAACAATTCTTCAACATCGTTCAATTTAGGTATAGATAAAGACAAAATAAAGGAATTTTTAAGGACATTGCACTGAATAACAAAACTACATTTGTTTGAAATCTATTATATATAGTATTACAGTCCTTAATCTAATGCAGTTTTTTTAGGATGAATAAAAATGCAGAAAATAATTTTATCCCTTCGGAACATGTAAGTTTATTGTAAGATCCTTAGTAGTGTATTAAAATTGCAGTTATTTTAGCATACTATTCATACTTCTAAGTTCTACAGTAACCAGCTTTCGCCAGTATTAGATAAACCAGTAGCATCCCCTAACTCAAGTCTTCAACTACAAGACAAAACTATAACGTCGTCACATGAAGCGTTAAATAATGTGTTAGCTGAACCTACTCCAGACTATCAAACTATGAACGATTTGGAAACGTTAAGTTAACCAACTTTTTGTTATTATTGAGTTTAGAACATGTTTGCAACTTTCTCAAAATTTCAAATTTTTGTATAATGTCATGTGTACATAAATTACGGCAGTTTAATTTTTCCACACATCTGAAAAATTGGACTAAATTAAGCGATTATATTGAACCTCTCTTTTACAAGTATTTTCATTTCAGGAATTATGTAACTTTAACAGTTATTCATAACTCAAGATAGGTAATAGGATAATTCGCTAAGTAAAAAGGTTTAGGGTTGGGCATTTATTTCCCCAAGCGAATAAAGCTTTATTAAATCTTGTTGATACACGCAATACAGTATTATATTTATTACACAAGTTTTAAATTTCAACTTATATTGAGTGCTAAATTAAACACTACATTTGGATTTTTCCGATGCTCCACCCGAAGGTATTACAATGGGTAGCAAGCGCGTTTTTTTACCTGGTAATTTTGAATTTTGCTTAACTCTTGTTGTTCCTAGCAAGGTAGGGATCTTTAACATGTGTGACAACACTTACACACGGGACCTGTGGCAAATTATATGTATAGCTTGTTGAGTAAGCATGCTGTTGTTATCTATAAATATCGATCATTTCTACTTTACGTTCTTTGAAGATGGTGCATGAATGAGCTGACAACCTTTCTGCTGATGCTTTATCAGAAACTGAAGCAGCAATATTGATTTGAAAGTCAAATATCTTCTCTAAGGATTCTACTACTTTCACAACAATGGACAACGGATTGAGCGCATGTTTGAACTCTACGTATATTAAGTCGAAAAATGTATATTTATATTTTCGATTATGCTTCATGAATTGTTAAACTGTGGTCAAAATCAGATAATTTTGTTCAGACGCTTTAGTCCAGTGATTCTCAAATATGGTGCCGTGGAATTTAGTAAGTCGCGAGATTTTTGAAATGTGCTCCCAAATTTTACAACTGCATTCAATACACATATTTTGTATGTACTTATAAATAATGGGACTCTTCTCATGCAATATTGACATTGTTGTTAGTGTGCGGTCAAAGGTTTTAATTATTAAAAGTGTACCCTGTACTGCGCTTACTCTTTTGAGTTTTCACTTTAAATTATTTAATGGTCATTTGTAATTGCACATGCTGTTTGCCAATTTTTAAATTAACTTTCTGCCACTGTGTTGAATTCAATCGAAATCTAGATGGGGCACTGTAAGAAAGGCAACTAAATAGTACTCAATATTATACACAAAAACTGTGCCGACGTCAAATATTCTATGTTTTTATATTGTAGACAATGTATTCGATTGCTGAGACCTTTTACTAGACTCTTAAAATTAACACATTCTTACAAATTGATTTGTTAACAAGAAGCGGTAAACGCTATTGTTGTTCGATTCATATTCTAAGCGATTTTGCTATATACCACTATGTCTACTTAGTTTTCTGACAACCGACACGGGACACTTGAAAAATGTTGAGATTTCTAGGTTATTTTTAAGAGTTTTTTTTTAGATTTATTTGCATATTCTTTCGTAATTTTAAACAATTATGTAAAACAAGTCATTTTGTCCTGTTTACTTGCAACTTCCAGTTCGTATTTTATTGTATTCTGGATACAATAATTAAAATAATTATTATGTATATTAGTTTCCAGTAAAGTATACAGTGGTAGAAGAGCATGTACGTAATCTGCACACATGGCTAAAACGGTGTCACATTAGTCCATTGTTTATAAATAGGCGTGTTCGTTCAGCATTTCAGTGGCGTAGATAATTTGCTGTTAAATGTCAGTTGACATTTGTCACTTTGACATTCTATATTTATTTCTTACACTTTCATATTTTTCTTTCTGTTTGTTTGTGTTTTATGCCTTGCTTATTCGCGTATTTGCCATGCTAATTTAAACCACCAACAAAATAAAACTTGATTTTAGAATATTTACTCTATGGGAACTCTAAAAATTATTAAATCCGCTCCGCCACTGATCTTCAAGGTTTGCGCATATGTCAAATGATGTACAGGTTCTTCTTAATTAAATTCTACTATAACAAAGGTAATATCGTTGTCTCTATTTATGATCTATGATTATTTTACTAGCACAGCAAGATCTAAACAGCTATTTATGCACTAAGTTGCAAAGTGTTTGGAGTTTTTTATGAGTCGAAAGAGGTGTGCAATGAACGAAGTGCATTGCACAATTACATGAGTAAAAACACGCATTTTGTGATACATTGCATACAAGGTTTTTCGTAATTCTGATATTTTTGATATTTTAAATTCTTTAATAAGTATTTGTTCAAATGTCATTGTTAGATTGCATATCGACCATATGCATTTGCGATCGGAGTCTAGTAAGTTCTTAGGCGTCGTAATGGTTGTTTCTAGAATTATCAATCTTGACAATTGTTGCTTTAACATTGTACGAAAAAGTGCGTTTTGTTTTTTATTTAGAAAATGAGTAATTGTGAAGACAGTATTGGTTCAGAGATTTAATGAATGACGTACAAAGCGTAAAGTCCACTCGATTTCCGAGAAGGTTTTAGTAGCTTATTCTTCCAAAGCAATAAAAAGTCAAAAGGCTTCAACTAGATGGGCTCATTATTTGATGCTCGGCGCTACAATCAACATATATGTTAACATTATCAGGGGCTTCCACGACCGGAGTCATTATAAATATTTATGGTTCCGGGTTGAGACCGTGTCATTTTTTAAACTAAGGTCGACGTTTCTCCCACTTTTGTAAGGGTCTTCGTCAAAACTTTATTCATAATCGCTCATGCATCAAGCTTTCGCCCTGTATAAATTACAACTTTCGCTACTTGCACCAGTTACTTTGTCACAAGACATCTTTTGACTTAAATGGGCTGGTGAGTCTGCTAGTTCAGAAGTAACTCTTTCATAATTTTTTACACTTTAATTTGTCTACTTAATATTTTATTATTCTCATATTTATTACTATTTTTATATTTATTTCATTTTTATATTTATATTTCATTTTCTTTTCTTGTCCTGATGAGGCCCCTTACAAAAGTGGGCGAAATGTTGACCTTAGTTTAAAAAATGACGCTCTCTCAACCCGGAACCATAAATATTTATAATAGATGTTAACAATTGTTTTATTATTGTTACTAGATTGTTATGGCTAATTATTTGTAATAAAATTTTCTCATAAACTGATCAGCTTTTGTTTTCTAAGTGGATAAAAAAGAAATTTTTTCCACCAGTGAAAAGGTATGTCATTTTGACGTTGAAAGTGACAACTGAAAAGTTGATATTTCAGTGCAGAATTACGAAAAGCTATCTTTAAAGAAAAGGGAATAAAATAGCTTAATTTTCCTCGATGTATGATTACTTAAAATGGTTTTTCTTATTTTATGTAAATTAACCCTATTGTAGGAATTTGGAATTTTAATAACGGCGTTATTATTTTTTTGAAAGCAGGGAAACAAACCCACTGGTTACTTTTTTAAAATTAAGTTGTTACAGGCGGAAAAGCTACTAAGTAAATCTTTTCCAGTCAAATTATAAAATGGGGGCGGCCTGTAAAACAAAAACTAAAGGGGGGTCACCGGCACTAGCGGAAGGTCGTGGATCATATAGAGGGTTATAATTTTGAAAAAAAGGTTAAATTAATTTATAATATACTACAAAAATGTGGCACTTACCTTTCATAAAATATTGTGGCTTAATGACAATTGCCAAGGGCGCCAGACAAGTCGAGAATGTCCAAATGTTCGTACAAAACCTTGAGAGACTTGTCATCCCAAGGAGGACAATTGTTTCTTTTAATCATTTCCTAATATTTTTTTTACTACTTATATAAAAAATAAAAAAAACTATTGACTTAATCAACGGCAAACAAAAACTATTTAATTCACAGAGCAATAAACGTGAACCTCTTACATTCATTGATTTAGAAATTTAAGTGAATAGGTGACTATGGAATTTATGAAAATTTTGAGTACATAAGTAGTTATCAAACACTTGTATATGAAAGAAACTTATAGTATAAATCGTACACTAATTTAATCCTACGGTTTATGGCCAAAACGTCCTAACAAATAAACTAACTAAAAATTGGTCATGCTACTTAACTATAAAGACTTACTTACTAATAATTGTCCATTGTTTGAGGATTTGTTTTCCAACGTAGAGCAGTTCTTAATTTTGGGAAGAGAATCTCACTTGTTGCTTCTGTTCATAAATTTTTAAAGAATTGACTGGCACACGATCCCGGCAGAATTTTGATAATATCACTTACTTGTGCGTCACACGCCTACAAGCTTTTAAATATTTATCTTGCATCACTGTAAATCCGCGAACTATGGGCATAACCCTCGCGAAACTGGAAGAGTACTCACCTCTTTCCAATTTTTAAGTATCGTGATACGAAGTGGAATATTTTATCTGTGAGCCGGAAACGCTACCCGCGAACTACGCTTCTCTCTACTTCTTGACCACGGACGGCCCCATTGGAAAAACTCCCTGTCTTTGGCTAAAGCCTTCAAATATATAGACTATTCCTATCCTAATAATTATGAGCGTCATTTTCTGTTATCCAATGACTGAACAGAACCTCCCACAAAACAAGATTTCAGAAACCAAATCCAACCCCTTTTTAGATGAGAATCACGGAAGCAACTATTTTTCCCAAGAATTTAAATTATCTTTTCCTTCTACGAATTACCTAATTATTGCAATGTGGGATCTACCTATGGCGGCCGTAGTCTGGCATTAACAAAGACCGGTTAACCTACTTGAGCCGAAATGGATTTTAAATACAATGGATGTCTCCAGACTACTTAAAATTACTTGTAATATTTGAACAAATCAACTTGGAAATAGTTTCCGCTATTTATAAAAGGTTTCGTTGTTGTATAACCGCTGTCAATCACGAAAGGTTAAGCTTTTCAAACTGAAATTGGTTGTCTTTATTTACGCTAAAAAGGTACTAAACTTTTAAGAAGTTTATTGTATTTGACTTACGGAGGTCTAGAGCTTTAAATGATGACATGCCGCTGGAATTTACTAGCCCGAAGCTATCGGTATAAATGTGGTCTTTTATTACAAGGGAGCCTGACTGAATGTGAAGTAATTTATTGTGGGAATTTTTGTTTATACTTTATTCAAGTTACTGGATTTTTAATTAATTAATTTGTTTAATTGTTAACATTACAAAATAATGTTACACCCCCCTTACAAAAGGAGATTTTTTCCAAAAATCTTGTGTTAAGAGATTCACTCTTTCATTCCTATTTACTAACTTATCCTTTTCTATCCTTATCCTTATCCTAACTAGTATTTTTAAAACTAAGTTTTTGTATAAAAAAAAATATTTTTTTTTCATTATAAGCGTCGTTTTCAAGTTTCTTAATTATTAATATTAGGTTATTTTTATTAATATTAGGTTTTCATAACTATTTTTCTTCGTCGTATCCAATTGGATTTGCTTTTAAATCTTTAACATGCCAAACTCCTCTGGATTGACCTGTTTCGTCGGCTAACTCATAAGTGTTTGTTGAAACTTTTTCTGTTATGGTAAAAGGACCTACATATTTCGGTGCTAATTTGGCATTGAAATACTTTGATGCGTCTGAGAGTACAAATTTTTTCTTCCAAACTGTATCTCCCACTGAAAATACTACTTCTCGTCTACGTAAGTCATAGTTATGTTTTGATTTATTATATGCTATTTCTAATTTTTTTGTTATTTCCTGGTATACTTTATTTAATTCTGGAATACGCTCTATTAGTTGTTTTCTTTCTGAAAATTGAATATCGCTTAAGTTTTCTGAATCTGTTATTTCACCAAAAGAAGAACCATCTATTACCATTTCTCTACCGAAATTTGCGAAATATGGCGACATGCCTATTACTTCATGAACTGCGGTACGAACAGCGCACGAAACCATGGGTAATATTTTGTCCCATACTCTCTGATTATCTGACACATAAGATGCCAACATTGTCTTTAAAACGCGGTTGACTCGTTCAACAGGATTTGCTTGTGGGTGATAATATGCATTAAAAATAATTTTAGATTTGTATTTGTTCATTAAATTTTTAAATAAATGACTTCGAAATTGTACACCGTTATCTACTAGAACATATTGTGGTGCTCCAAAAAGTAAAATTATAAACTCTTCTATCTTTTGAACTATGGACGATGCAGTGGCTTGTCTTAACGGAAAAAATAAGGGAAATTTTGTAAATGTATCAACTACAGATAATATACATGTATGTCCTTTTGTAGTCCTAGTAGTGGACCTACTAAATGTATGGATATCATTTGCCAAGGTTTGGAAATTATTGGATGTCTTGACATTTTTCCTGCTGGAAGTTTTTGTTCTGGTTTGTGTGAAATACAAATTTTACATTGGTTTATATATCTCGCTACTTCTGCACGTAATTTCGGCCAAAAATATTTCTGAGATATCCTTTCATAAGTTTTAAAAATTCCTAAATGACCAGCCGTCGGTTCATCATGAAAACGTTTTAAAATTTCTTTTCTTTGTGATTTTGGAATTACTTCTTTCCAGTTGTCTGTTTCTTCGGTTAAATTTGGAAATTTTGGTTTAACATGTTTAAATAATTTGTGGTCTATTACTTTCCAACGATTATATTTTATTGGATATTTTTCAACATTACTAATCATCTTTTTACACCAATTATCATACTAAATATTTGATTCTTGAATTTCTTCTTTATTGTTTTTAGTATTTTGGTTTACAATTTTTGTGGCTGGTATTATTAGCGTAGAATTTTCAGAGTTGTTTTCATTTTTAATTTGTATAGTTTCAATTATTGGTACAGCCCTCGATAATGCATCTGGGACTACATTATCTTTGCCTTTTCTATGAATTATTTCAAAGTCGTATTGTTGTAATTTGATGGCCCATCTACACAGTCGACCATTTGAATTTTGTAAATTGTTTAACCAAATTAAAGAATGATGATCTGTTATGACGGTAAAATGTGTTCCTTCTATATATGGACGTAACTTTTCTATACTGAATAGAACTGCTAAACACTCCTTCTCTGTTACGGTAAATTTCCTTTCATTTTGAGTTAGAGATCTTGAAATATAACATATTACTTGTTCGTTTCCATCTATACTCTGCGTCTACACACCGGAAATTCCATAATCTGATGCGTCACACTGAATTGTAAATTCGTATTCGTAATTTGGGCAAGTTAAAATTGGTGCTGAAATTAGGCAATTTTTTATAGTGGAAAAGGCTGTTTCGCAACACTCTTCCCAAACAAATTTTCTATTTTTCCTCAACAATGCGGTCAATGGAGCTATAATGGTACTATATCCCTCGATAAATCGACGATACCAAGAAGCCATTCCGATTATTCGTCTTACTTCTTTTACAGTTTTTGGTGTTTGTATTTCTAAAATAGCTTTTACTTTATCTGGATCTACTGAGAGACCGTTTTCATTTATTACGTAACCTAAATATTTTAATTCACTCTTACAAAAGTGAAATTTTTCCTTACTTAAAGTCAGTCCTGCACGTGAAAGTCTGTTAAAAACTTCCTGTAATATTTCTAGGTGTTTGTCAAAATTATGACGTCATCTAGGTAGCAAAATACGAAAGGTTCTAATTCTGGACTTAACACTTTATCTATCAATCTAGACCATGTACTGGGTGCATTTGAGAGACCCATAGGTAAACGTGTAAATTCAAATAACCCTCGATTAGGTATAGTGAAAACTGTATATTTATAAGAATCTTTATCTAGTGGTATTTGAAAATAAGCGGATTTAATGTCTAAAGTTGTAATAAATTTCGCATCGCGCAATTTATCTAATATGGAGGAGACGTACGGAATTGGATACGCGTCCTTTTCTGTTACTTTGTTTAATTTCCTGAAATCTAATACAAAACGATAAGAATTGTCTTTTTTCTTCACTAAAAGAATTGGATTTGACCATGAACTGTTGCTTTTTTGAACTACACCTAATTGTAACAATTTATCTAATTCGCTATCTATATGTTTTTGCATTGTAGGTGAAACTGGATAGTATCTTTGCTTAATTGGTTCGCTATTAACTTTAATTTTATGATATACTAAATCGGTACGGCCTAGTTCAGGTAAATCAAAAAAATATTTTTCAATACTGGTATCTAACAGTTTTCTTTGTGCTACTGTTAAATCTAATGTCGAATGTAAAATCGGTTCTTTCTTTTCGATAGTATCTAATTTTGCAAAGGTGTATTCGCCTTTAAAAATGTCTGGTATTATTCCTATGTTTTTCCAAAAATTTATTCCTAAAACTAAAGTATGCTGAACATCTGGTACTATCAAAACGTCTAAAACCACTAAACGTTGTTTTAATCTAATGGGCAACGTAACTGTTCCCAAAACTTTTAAAATTTTACCATTTGCCAATTGACATTCTTCTTCTTTCCTTTTTAATTTTAAACCTAATTTTGATAAAAATTCCCAAGTGTTTTCTCCTAAAATTGTATTTGTTGCTCCTGAATCTAATAATGCTAAAATTTTTGTTCCTAAAATATCTACACTTACATAAGGACGTTCGTCATTTTTAGACTGTTCTATTACATAATCTAACATAATCTTATTTTTTTGAAATTTTTTTTCTTTATCGTAAATCATATTTTGAACATGTTTTGTCGAATTATAAAATGTGCGGGACACTATACGACTATCTAATGCCCCTTCTTTTAGTTTAAATTATTTCTATATTTTTGACAACGCGGACAACGGTTCAACGTAACATTGTCAGTACCACATTTATAACAATAATTCGTGCGTCTTATCTGTCTCCAATCGATCTGAAAATGTCCTAACTGGTGACAATTCCAACACGTGGGTGCACGTTTTTTTACATAATTGTTTGAATTAACATTTTGTATTACTGAAATCTGGTTTCTATTTGAAGACCTACTCTGTGAAACGTTAACGTCTGTGTACGCTAAGTCAGTTTCTAAAGTATTCGTTTTTCGAGTTGGTGGGATAAAGTTTTCAATTGATATTTTGTGTTCCTCCAATTTTTTTTCCTAACTTTATTAATTCTCGAATGGAAGTTATTTCGACTAAACTCAATTGTGACTGGTAAAAAGGTAACATATTTTTTCGTAATATTTTCAGTTGTTTTGTCAAAGTGAGTGGTTCTGATAATCTAGCAAACATATTTGTCATTACTGCTGCGTAGAGTCCTATACTTTCGTTTTCTCCTTGCGTTCTCGCTTTAATTTCTGTCATTAATTTTTCATCATAATCGGGTGGTAAAAATTCGTCTTTTAATGCCTCTTTTAATTCGGTCCAATTATTTATTAAAGATTTATTTGCATGATACCATATCAGTGCTTTATGTGCAAAAAGATCACATGCTTCTGCAAAAAGTTGAAAGTCTGACATTCCTAGCAAATTTTAATTCTTCGACCCGTTCTAAAAATGCGTTTACCGATGTATCGCCATTAAATATTATTCCCCATTTTGCAACTGGAGTAACTTTATAAACTACAGAATTATTATGAGATAAATTTTGATCATTATTTTGAAAAGATTTATTTATATTTTGCGCGTGCTCGTCTTCGGCCCTAATTTTTTCTTGTTTTGTTGTGGATGATGCTAAGTCTAGTTTTTTGTCAAATTTGATCAAGTCTACGTTATTTATGTCAAATATTTCTGATGTTTCCTTTCGTTCTAGTTCGTCTAAAATTGGTTTATCCTCATTGGAAGCAATTTGTGTTTTTGTCTTTAAAATGTCATTTCCTATTTTACGAAAAGATTCAATTAAATGTCCTAACTCTAATTGTAAATTATTCCTAATTTTTTCATCATTATCGTCATCTGGTAAACTTCTGGAAAGTCTAGAATAACCATATGCAAATTTTGTTTCTATTCTCACTTTATTACTATCATAGTTTAAAACATTTAAATCTAAAATTTGTTCATGTAAAAGCGTTAAAACATTTTTAACAACTGTCACATCTTCTGTAAAGTCAAATGGGTAGTCAAAATCTTTATCTGGTTTAGTTTCTAATCTATTCGCTTTTCGTAAGCTTTTTCTTAAATCAGTTACTGTCATATTTTCCGTGTTTATTCCTCGTACAGTTATTTCATAAATTAGTTCATCTTTTAATAACCTATCAACACTGTATGTAAATTCCATCTTTGAATTAAAGAATGTATACAATGTTATCATAAAATTCTCTTTAAAAAGTAAAAATAATATATCTCAAAAAAATTTCCACATAATTATTTCATACTCGATTTTTTTTCTTTTTCAAATGCCACATATATTTTTGAAAGGTTGTAGTTTATATAAAATTGATAATGAAATAAGCAAATAAAAAAAAATTTTAATTCTTCAAGAACAAGACCCAAGGAAGTTGGGCGTCAAGACTTTTATTACATAAGTCATCCCACAGACGTTGGGCGTCAAGAATTTTACATAAGCAATCCCAAAGAGGTTGGGCGTCAAGAATTTTACATAAGCAATCCCAAAGACGTTGGGCGCCAAGAATTTTGTTACACAACTAATACCAAAAACGTTGGGCGCCAAGAATTTTGTTACAGGCGGAAAAGCTACTAAGTGTATCTTTTCCAGTCAAATTATAAAATGGGGGCGGCCTGTAAAACAAAAACTAAAGGGGGGGTCACCGGCACTAGCTAGCGGAAGGTCGTGGATCATATAGAGGGTTAAAATTTTGAAAAAAAGGTTAAATTAATTTATAATATACTACAAAATGTGGCACTTACCTTTCATAAAATATTGTGGCTTAATGACAATTGCCAAGGGCGCCAGACAAGTCGAGAATGTCCAAATGTTCGTACAAAACCTTGAGAGACTTGTCATCCCAAGGAGGACAATTGTTTCTTTTAATCAATTCCTCATTTTTTTTTACTACTTATATAAAAAATAAGAAAAACTATTGACTTAATCAACGGCAAACAAAAACTATTTAATTCACAGAGCAATAAACGTGAACCTCTTACATTCATTGATTTAGAAATTTAAGTGAATAGGTGACTATGGAATTTATGAAAATTTTGAGTACATAAGTAGTTATCAAACACTTGTATATGAAAGAAACTTATTGTATAAATCGTACACTAATTTAATCCTACGGTTTATGGCCAAAACGTCCTAACAAATAAACTAACTAAAAATTGGTCATGCTACTTAACTATAAAGACTTACTTACTAATAATTGTCCATTGTTTGAGGGTTTGTTTTCCAACGTAGAGCAGTTCTTAATTTTGGGAAGAGAATCTCGCTTGTTGCTTCTGTTCATAAATTTTTAAAGAATTGACTGGCACACGATCCCGGCAGAATTTTGATAATATCACTTACTTGTGCGTCACACGCCTACAAGCTTTTAAATATTTATCTTGCATCACTGTAAATTCGCGAACTATGGGCATAACCCTCGCGAAACTGGAAGAGTACTCACCTCTTTCCAATTTTTAAGTATCGTGATACGAAGTGGAATATTCTATCTGTGAGCCGGAAACGCTACCCGCGAACTACGCTTCTCTCTACTTCTTGACCACGGACGGCCCCATTGGAAAAACTCCCTGTCTTTGGCTAAAGCCTTCAAATATATAGACTATTCCTATCCTAATAATTATGAGCGTCATTTTCTGTTATCCAATGACTGAACAGAACCTCCCACAAAACAAGATTTCAGAAACCAAATCCAACCCCTTTCTAGATGAGAATCACGGAAGAAACTATTTTTCTCAAGAATTTAAATTATCTTTTCCTTCTACGAATTACCTAATTATTGCAATGTGGGATCTACCTATGGCGGCCGTAGTCTGGCATTAACAAAGACCGGTTAACCTACTTGAGCCGAAATGGATTTTAAATACAATGGATGTCTCCAGACTACTTAAAATTACTTGTAATATTTGAACAAATCAACTTGGAAATAGTTTCCGCTATTTATAAAAGGTTTCGTTTTTGTATAACCGCTGTCAATCACGAAAGGTTAAGCTTTTCAAACTGAAATTGGTTGTCTTTATTTACGCTAAAAAGGTACTAAACTTTTAAGAAGTTTATTGTATTTGACTTACGGAGGTCTAGAGCTTTAAATGATGACATGCCGCTGGAATTTACTAGCCCGAAGCTATCGGTATAAATGTGGTCTTTTATTACAAGGGAGCCTGACTGAATGTGAAGTAATTTATTGTGGGAATTTTTGTCTATACTTTATTCAAGTTACTGGATTTTTAATTAATTAATTTGTTTAATTGTTAACATTACAAAATAATGTTACAAAGTGTCTAAATGATAAAAGCTTTTAAAAGGAATATTATGAAGCTACATATGAAACAAATTCGAAGCGGTTATTTTCACGCTGAAATTAAATGATTTTAAAACGGTTCATTTAAAATCCACTTGTTTTCTTGTATACTAAGAAGTTGTTAAATAATATTGTTGAAAATATAGGAAGTCGGTCTTTTTCAAAAAGCTAGCTTTGGATCTAACCACACCGGTAATTTCAAGTAACAGTATTAATACTTTGACTTAAATAATTCATGCATTAGTTTTAATGTTACTGTACATACTGACCAATCAAAGCTGTAAGCAAATGAAGCAAGTCTTATTTTCTTAAACTCTTCTTGCTTATGATTTTAAAAAAGTGTTATTTTTAGGATTTTGTCAATTTGTACAAAGAATTTGTTGGAGCAAACAATTCTTTATATCATGAACAAAACGCTTCGGAAGATAGTAACGAATCCGTAACTGATAATGATGTTGTAGACCCAGATTACGATCCATCTGGAGGCAATAGCTCGTCTGTAAGTTGTTTGCTTTGACTAGTCAAATTAATGTAAACATGTTTGTTTAAGGGTCCATCATCTCCTGAAAGTGTGGCTCAAGATGAAAGAAATGAAGTTATTCCAGAGTGTTGTGAACATTCATCAAGCCCAACTGTGGAGACATTGGCGAACAGTGACATGAAAGTTATCCAAAACATTAAGAAAAAGGACACTATTTGTTGCTATTGTGAAACAACTGTACAACATTTTTCCAGGCATATTCTGCAGAACCATGCTGGCAAATTTGAAGTACAAAAAATTTCAGTGTTACCCCCTTCAAGTACAAATAGGAAACAATTACTCAACTCTTTGAGGAAGCGGGGAAAGTTCTTGTTCAGTAACGAAAAAATTACACCAGTCAGAACAGGTTTACTTGATAGTCATTAGTCACTACCTACCATGCATACACTACCTGGGTTTCTACTCTTCTCGAAATTTATGGCGGCATCGGAAATGCTGTCCCGAAAATCCAAATAAAGAAGCTTTTATTGGAAGTGTTTTAGCTGCTTCTCAAAATTTTTTGTTGCGTCATTTAAAATTGGACCCTCATTTACAGAAAAAAGTTTTTTCTAATATGAGAGCCGATCAGATTTCTCTTATGGCTAAGAAAGATGCTCTTATATGTGCATTTGCATCGGTACATAAAAGTTCATAGAGAAAAACATCTAGTTTTAGCTGCCTCAAGAAAAATGCGAGAACTAGCCAGACTTCTTATGGAAGTACGAAAAATAAATCCAACTATCAAAGATCTTTTTGGCACTCGTAAAGTCGAATACTACGATATACTAGTTTCTGCCACTAAAACTGTTGCAAAGTTTGATAACGAAAAAGAACGTTATCTTTCCCCAACCTATGCGTTGCAGATGGGTACAACGCTGAAACAGTGCTGTGATATAGCACTTCTGCATATTAAAAAAAGTCTAAAGTTCTACAAACAGTAGAATCAGTTAATACTGATACGGAACTTCAAACATTAATACAAATTATAGAAGGTAATTGGAAATTTGATGTCTCCAATCAAACATCAAGAGATCTTAGTCTCCAAAAGTGGAATAAAGTTACTTTGATACCACTCGCCAATGATTTGAAATTATTAAAAGAAAACCTTATTAATAAAGCTACTGAAGCTTTATCCAAATTGGATCAAAATGCTTGTAATGAAAAAGCATACATTGTTTTGCTCGAAACTGTATATTACCGCATTCTATTATTAAACAGAAGGCGATCTGGTGAACTTCAAAGACTTACAACTGAAACTTACAAAGCTGCCATACTTAACAAAAACGTGCAAGGGTATGAGGAGTTTTCAGAAGCTATTTCTGAAGCAGAAAAAATATTAATGAATAGTTTCAAGAGGATAGTTATAAGAGGTAAACATGGGCGTGGTGTTCCTGTGCTACTAAGCAAGGATGTCCAAGAGCATTAGACATTTTATTGATACATAGAGAAAAATATGGTACAACTCCCAATGTCTACCTTTTTGGTAATCCAAAATCGGACTGATCTTTAATCGGATATCGAGTAATGCGGAAATTTGCAACTCAGTGTGGCACTAAAAATTCAGATGCACTTACTTGCACCAGACTTTGAAAGCATTTAGCCACTTTGACTCAACTGTTTAACATGACCGACAACGATATGGAACAACTAGCTTTGTTTATGGGGGACACACTAAGGATTCATCGAACATCTTAACGGCTTCCAGATGATGTTTACCAAACAGCCAAAATTTCAAAACTTTTAATATTAATGGAAAAGGGCGAAGCGGGGCAATTTAAAGGTAAAAGCTTAGACGAGATTAATTTAGGTTTAGAGGATGATTTGATGGAGGAAACTAATATCGAAGAAAAGCTAAGAGAAGATATTTTGGAAGTGACAAACATGTGCTTTAATAAAAATGAAGCAAATGGTTTGACTGAATCAAATAAACCTGGCAAAATAAGAAAAACTCATATACAGTACCAAAAGAAAAGTCAGCATCAATTAAAAGGATGCTGACTCCTTGGACAAGTGATCAAAAACAAGTAGTTACCACAAACTTTAAAAGTCATATAAATGCTAAAAAGTCGCCAAAAAAACAGGAGTGTGTTGATCTCATTTAAAATATCCAGAATTACTAAAAAATAAAGACTGGTTGAAAATAAAAGTTTTTGTTCAAAATTCGTATTCAAAGAAATTTAAATAAAGATTGCTACTAACTCTTATGATATTTGATTCTCCCAAAGCAGTAGCTATCAGTATAAAGGTTTCTATACAATTGAAGTGCATTATAAGATAATTTCATATAAGATTTTAAAAGCAGAAGCATGGTTATTTGCTTAACAAAACCATATATTATGTGCTAAAGTGAAATGTCCTCTCATAATTTTTTATTGAAGTTCAAAGATTGTTTTACATTTTGACTCCACTTTTCAGAATGGTTGGTTAATCATGTTCGCTGTTTCACTAAGTTATGTACGATAAAGAAATCATTTATTCTTGTTTAAAATACACAGTATACGTTATAAAGTGGTTCTGTAAATGTTACATGATTTGTAGAAACAAAGTTTCATCCAAGTCAAAAACGGCATAGGTATATTTCCTTAAAATTTCCCATAAACGATTGTCTTCCTAGTATCACCTTTTGCATAAATTTGTTGAAGTTTGATTTTGATTTCTTGGTAATATAGTTGTTGCTGTTCTGTTTAATCACTGAAAATTTTTATTCCGGATTTTTTTATAAAGTTTCTGTTTCTTAACACTCTTAACATCATCACATGCATTTAAAGTTGCTTTAATTGGATGTGCTTCTGAGTTAACTATTAATACTTTAATGTTTGCTTGTTGATATTTATTTCCTTAAGTAAAGCTGTAACTGCCATTTTGTTTCAGATATACGATCTATTTTTTCCTTTCTGAAATTCGTTCATATTATAAATCATCATATTTGATAAATGGTTTTGTCTAACCAAATTTTGCTAATTAGATCTCGTTTACCAATTTCGTTTTAATTAGTGCTCACTGTTTGTTTTAATTCTTTCATCACAGCATGTAAGTCCATAATTTTTTTGATAAAGGGTGGAAGTAATCTGACTCCTTGCTCATAGTTTTCATGGTAGAAAAATAGCTTACTGTCTTTTAAATTAGGCCATCTAATTTCTGTCTGGTTTAAATTAGCACAGTCATCACATAATAGCGTTGCAACTATCACAAGGAAAAATAAAATGTTTTTCACTTATTTCAACTACTTTACATTTATAGCAGGAAGCCATTTTGTACTGCACTAACAGTCCTGTTTTGTCTAATTATAATTTTGAACAACAGAAACAACCACTTCAATATCTGGCATAGATAAAGGAAATATGAATTAATGGTCACTTTAAGAGTTATATAAGGAATTTTTAGCACGTTTGGTTTATTTATTAATTAAAGACTGTACTTTAACTTAATTTAAACACACCATTAAATGATCCTTAACTAGTTTCACAATTTTACATAATTTCAACCTTTAACAATGTTTTTTCAAAGCAGTTTAATTTAATTCACAGGGCAATTCCCAAGCATTTTTATTTAGTCGATAACAGACAAGAGTTTCTTATCAAAAAGTTTTTTATTAAGGTAAATTCATGGCAAACAGTTGTTTAGGAATGCGAGTTGCGCTATGTGCTTGGATTTACATGGGGGGTCAATTTTATTGCTCACTATAAATAAACACAGGTATTTTTATGGTGGTAGAATATAATTGCTGCTAGTTTATCGTGCCTGAAACAATGCTATTTGTAAGAAATGCCGAAGCTATATCTGTTTTTTAATTGGTCATATTATCACTGCTTTTTGTGTCACAAGTACAAAACTTCTGAAGCTTTTTAAATGTTTACAAGTTCAACTAGATGAAAAATTGTTCGTTTTTATGCTTTTGTTTAGATTTTCTTTGAAGAGACCAGGATAGAAGTTGCGAAATTTTGGAGGATCTTTGTGCTTACTAAGATTTTTAATTAGAGTCATGTTTGGAGTTTTGCTAAAAATGCATCGATAACTGTAATTTTGATATCGTTGCTTTCCAAAAATTTGAGAAGTCAGAAAAAACTTTCATCGAGCATCAGTTTTGAGAAAATTTTCGAACCTAATTTTTGAATAGGTATCAGATACAGTCTGTTGATGATTTCTGCATTTTTTCCTTGGAAATAACGTATACCGGCAGCTATGGTTCAGACAGATTTGGGTATGATTGCTAATTTCAGGATCCTGAGTTGAATTCCCGACATGGACTGCTTGAAAAATATTAGACTAGTATTTTTCACAAATATACGCCCTTTTTTAAATGAGAGGTTCCATGTGTGTTATCGCGCACTTTAAAAATTCCTACCTTTCTTGGAATAGCAAGGGTTTTGCAAAAAAGTTAGATTCATAGCCAGTATAGTACTGGGCGGCTCCATGATTTAGTTGATTCGCATGCAACTACTAAGCCCAAGGTGTCCCATGTTTGATTCCTGACACGGACCACCTGATCAATACAAATCAAGCATTTTTTACAAAAATACGATCACGTTCGGATTTGAGGTAACACATAGGTTCCATGTGTGAGTGTTGCCATGCATGTTAAAGATCCCTACGCTGCTTGGAACAGCAACTTTAGGCAAAATTTAACATTTTCAGGTAATGCCTGACCAATGTATTATCCCATGCAACTGTTATTTCTGGAGTTTTTGAGAAACTAAAAACAATTTGGTCATGTTTTATGGCATTCTATAGCACCATTAAAGTGTGAGTTGCAGCGCCCTGTGCAACGTGAAAGTTGGTTGGTTTGCAAAATTTAACAGGTGGTTGCTACAAGTTTAACCTACATGTTTCGATTTGACTAAAGCATTTCTGTTAGGTTATGCATAAGTGTTTGAAGCAATGTTGGTGGTTTGTGCTTGGACAGTCTTACAAAAGGGTTGAACGACACTGACTTGCCTGGTTAAACTGCAATATGAGACGTTTGTAGGCATTTCAGAACGTTTGTTTGATGATAACCACAATGACAGACAAAGTAACTGTTGTGAAATATGAATAAGGTTTTTTATGCTCTTAGAAGTTCTTGATATAGCCCATAATAAGTTGTTTCAGGTGTTTGTAAAAGAGGCAATTTCTTGTATATGTTATGTTTGCTCTGTTTAAAATTCATCGTATGCCTTGCATTAATGAGGTTTGTTGAAAAATGAGAATTTTTATATGGGTGTTGGCTTTGTTTGGACCAAAAAGTAGATTCGTTTTGATTTTTTAAAAAATTGATTACTGGAATAACATGATGTCTGTTTGGCAAAATGATTCATCTATGATTTTATAAAGTAATTGCCTATTAATCAGTAATTCGTTTGATTGTGTTCTAGTTATTAATCAGTTTAAGCTCTTTCTACTTAATTTGAAACTTTTTCAGTTAATTTAAAATGTTCCTGATTTATAATTGAAATTTATTTAGTACAAATTTGTTTTCCAGTTTGATGGAAAAAATACATTATTTTTCTAATTTGGACTCCTAAGTTTAACGTTGAATTTGTTTTGATTCGTATGAAAACAAATATTTCAGATTATAAAATAGCAACCAGTTGCAAAAATAAGCATTGAAAAGGAAGCTCTAGATGAATGGATTATCGAAATTGAAGCTGTGGATTGTAAAATTGAAAAAATGGATATTGAATAAGAGGTGAGGTGAACGGTATAATGTGGCAAGAAGCAGTAGTGGACTTTATAGATGGAAGCCACAATGTAAACGAAGAGATAACATATATAGTATTTGCAGAAAGGTTGACCATGAATTTATTTTACGATAGATTGTGCGGTATGAAATTCTTTAATTATCCTTTTGACTGTCTACAATGTTCTCAGTCTTCTATAAAATTAACATGAGGTGAAGTTGGTGAGTGATATAAGCACTCTATCATCCACTGACATATGTCAAAAACCAACTTTTATAATTTTGTACCAATAATTACCCCTTTGTATAAATGTTTTGAATATATTGTACTGTATATTGTGTTAATATAGATCACAATCCCTCCAATTTGTCTAGTATCAGAATCACAGTGAACATATTAATAATTATCTAGTTTTAATTCTATGGTTTGGATATCTTCAGTTTGTCTTGTTTCAGTTGCTAATAGGATTTTAGGATTGTAATGCAATACGGTACCCTTAATTTCGTCTTTATGTTTAAAAGCACTTTGAGAACTTAAGTAGATGATATCCATATTATATTCAATTAAAGTAATTTTTTTTTGAACAAATATAGGTTTTCCATTCATATACTTGATTGTCTTACTAGTATCACCTTTTGCAGAAATTTGTTGAAATTTGATTTTGATTTCCTGGTAATATAGTTGTTGCTGTTCTGTTTAATCACTGAAAATTTTACTACCGAGTGTTTTTTTATAAAGTTTTTGTTTCTTAACACTCTTAACATCATCACATGCATTTAAAATTGCTTTAATTGGATGTGGCGTTTGGCCTTGATAATAGTTGTATTAACTTTCTGTGCCTGATGTTAGCAACCAAACTAACATTTCTGTATGGCGGTTAGCACATACAATATCGATACTTGTTTGTTTTAAAAATGGTTTGCATGATTTAATGACTTTACTTGAGTTATCAGAACTAAAATTCGTTGATATAGTGTAGCGGTCAAAAAAACTGTTACAAACTCTTAATATTATAATGTTTCCTTGTTGATATTTATTTTCTGAAGTAAAGCTGTAACTGCCATTTTGTTTCAGATATTCGATCCATTTGTTCCTTGTTGAAATTCATTCACATTATAAATCATCATATGTGATAAATGGTTTTGTCGATCCCAATTTCGCTAATTAGATCTCGTTTACCAATTTCGTTTAGATTATTGCTGACTGGTTGTTTTAATTCTTTCATCACAGCTTGTAGGTCCATAATTTTTTTGATAGAGGGTGGAAGTAATCTTACTCCTTGCTCATAGTCTTCACGGTAAAAAATTAACTTCGAACCTTTTAAATTGGGCCATCTAATTTGTGTCTGGTTTAAATTAGCACACTTATCACATAATAGCGCTGCAACTATCACAAGGAAAGATAAAATGTGTTTCACTTTTTTCAACTACTTTGCATTTATAGCAGGAAGCCATTTTGTACTGCACCAACAGTCCTGTTTTGTCTAATTATAATTTTGAATAACAGAAGCAACCACATCAATATCTGGCATATATAAAGGAAATATGAATTAATGGTTACTTATAAGAGTTATATAAGGAATTTTTAGCACTTTGGTTTATTTATTAATTAACGACTGTACTTTAACTGAGTTTAAACACACCATTAAATGATCCTTAACTACGTTTTTCATTTATAAGTAACTCTTCATCTATGGCCTTTTCCCATTCATGTCTATATTGAGAGTTAACTATACTTTCATAATTATCTGGAACTTGTACAAAACAGGCTAAAATAGGTTCATCTTCATCAAATTTTAGAATTTTGACTGATTTATCCCCCTGTGACGGATCACTGAAATCAAAGTCGTTAAGGTCATATAATTAGCCCTTTTCTTTACTGAAAATTTGAATTTCGTTTTTGGAATGACAGTTCTTTGCACCATAGTAATAGTAAACGTCAACACGAGAACCATCCTTTTGAGGGATTTCTTTCCGTTTTCATTCAAGATTAAATTTTCCAGCAGTAACCTGTTCAACATAAGTACTAATATTTTCGGATTGATTGTCTACATTAAAAATACCAGTAGTAGATTTCTCCCCAACATCAGGAATACTTATAAGAGTTGAATCATTTGAATTCGAGTTAATATATACATTTATGATTCCACTACTGTTACTCATATCCGATGTGGAAACAGGAGTAATTAATTTGTTTATATCTTTTATTCATAAAGTAGATTCATCTACTTCTATATGTTTAAGTTTGATAACGGCATTGCGAATCGGATGAAAAACCCTGTAACCACAAGTAAACCTTGCATAACCCACAAAAATACATTTTCTGGATTTAGATTCGAATTTCGATCTATATCTTTTAGGAATGTGTATAAAAGCAAGCGACCAAAAACTCTAAAATAGGAAATACGAGCTTTCCGTCCTGTCCATAACTCATACGGAGTCATTTTGGGGTTAGTCAAATGTGGAATTCGATTTTTAGCTTGAACGTAATATTGTAGTGCCTTGGCCCAAAATTTGGGACCTACTTGAGATGAAATTAACAAAGTTCTAACTGCATCTATCGCATCTAATTAATCTTTTCAGCGACTCCATTTTGTTCATGGCCGTAGACACTAGTACGTTGATGATTAATACTAATACTACAAAAATAATCTTCAATTTCTGTAGCAAAAACTCCATTTCGTTATCAGAACGAACTCAAACTACTTTTAAATTCAGCATACGCTCAGACTGAGCAACAAAATCTTTAATTCGGTGAAAAGCTTCATCCTTACTTTTAATAGGATAGATAACTACCCATCGAGGAAAATCATGAATGATGCTCAAAAAATACTTAGTACCACCAGCACTAATCATGCGTGCTTCACTCCACAGATCCATGTGTAGCAATTCCAGAGGTCTACTTGATTGTATACCTGATAACCTTTTAAAAGACCCTCGCTTTATTTTTCCGTCTACACATGATTGACAGTTAACATTATCTTTATTTATCCTGTCTATTCCTAATACTATTTTATCCTTTATGGCCCTATAAATATTGTATGAGCTTATATGTGCACATTTTTCATACAACAACATTAAAGGCTTTGAATCTGTTGATGTAACATTTAAATTGGGTTGTAAATTCAACAAGTGCTTATTTTTCTCTGCTTTAACAGCATATAAACGCTTAGATTTATGAATACGATTAAACAACTTATCATCTGGTGTATCAATTTCGAGGAATTCCTTTCTACCAACAAAGTAAAAACCACTTTCAACAACAGTGCCTAGGTTAATCAAATTTTTAGACAGTTCAGGAACATAAAACACTTCTTTCAAAGAAACATGTACCTTAGAACCATTATCATTCATCAAATAAACATTTACATTATCTACACATTTAGCTTCTAAACTACCTTTCTCTTGATTAATATTTTTATTTATTTCTCTGAAATCAACAAACAAATCTCGATCATTACACAAGTGGTGGGTTGCACCAGTGTCTTATACAAATTCATATTCAAACACAGCTTTTTCCACATTATGTAGCTGCAAAACCTAAGCACCTTCTATATCATAAACTGAACCTTTAGAACACGAGGATACATAGGCTCCTCTTTCTCTATTAGTACTACCACTATTATTGCCAACAAAAGAATTATTCTGCTTAGACTTTACATTATTTGAAACAAATTGTTTATTATCAAATATTTTCTTTACCTTGCAATTCTTAGCAAAATGGCCCATTTTATTACACTTAAAACGCCTAATATTGGATTTTGCTACTAAACCTGTCTCAGAAGAACTTCTTATGCCAACTGCAAAAGCGCCTAAAACAGAAGGATTACCTACAGTTAAGTTAGATAACGTATTCTGTAGACGGCCTTCTTCTGACAATAAAGCTGTTGCAACTGTTGTAGATGTAAACTTGTCGTCTGGTAGTTGCTACAAATTCTGTAAGATTATGTCATACTGTTCAGGCAAACCACTAATCATTTTATACGCCAAATACAGGTCTTTAATGTCACAATTAACACTGCTTAAACGTCGCTGTAAGTCTTGTAATCGAGCAATATATAATGCAATCGTATCACCGTCTTGCATAACAGCTAAAAAGAATTCCGTTAATAGTTTTCCTATCATTGCTTTCGACGATGGTTCAAAGTTGGACTCTAATGTAGACCATACATCTCTTAAATCCACTATACCATTTACAACTGGCTTAACTTGTGCACCCAATGACAGATATACAATAGACAATGCTTTGTATCTACGACAATTGTATTCACTTTTGTCTTTGGTTGTAACTAACGAAGATAAAACTTCTTTATCATCTTCTACATTTGTTATAAATCCATATAGTCCATTAGTGTGCAACAGCATTTCAATATTTATTCGCCATTCGCGGTAATTCTGTGCTCCTAACAACTTTTCAAAATCAAGCAAGTTTTTCAAGTCTTGACTATTTAAGTGCCATTTTTAATATAAAAATCACTTAAAATAATTATTTTTACTTCAGACTTTAACCAAAAATCAATTCCAAAATAATTAATTGCACGTTCGACCGTTAATTAAAAATCATTTTCAACACGTTCGGCTGGTTTGACGGGTAAATTCTAACCAATAAATACGAAATCTGTTATTTCATTTACGTTATCAATTCACGCAAATAATGTTCCAAAGTAAAGTATAACAAGACTTCAACATCAAAAACGTACAATACAAGTTATTTTGATCGCTGAATTCCACAATTGATACAAAACACGTGTTTGAATTATTTGCAGGTTTAAGGTAATCCTTTGCCCACAACCTTGTTTTTAAAATTATACAAACACGTGTATATCGGAAATCCGTTAACTTGATTTTATGTAATTGTAATACTATGTGTTTCAATAAAAGGCAACCATCATTGTAACAAATATATTATTTTAAGATCACACATTAATCACCATTTTTTACTCGGCGGTCATCTTACACTCTATATTTAAAATTACGTATTTATTATCAATAATCACCTGCGGGTAAAAACAGGAAGTTATAATTCGTAAAAATCGAATTCAAATTTGAATGTTACGAAATTCACACTTGAAACAGCAAGCGGTAGGCAAAATTTAACATTTTCAGGTATTGGCTGACCAATGTATTATCCCACGCAACTGTTATTTCTGGAGTTTTTCCAAAACTAAAAACAATTTGGTATTGTTTTATGGCATTTTATAGCACCATTAAAGTGTGTGTTTCGGCGCCCTGGAACAAGAAGTTGGAGGTGGTTTGTCACACAACCGGTCAGGTAACAGGTGCGTGTGCACAAAAGGGTTGTAACGCTACATGCTTTGACATTGTTGCTAAACGGTGTCAAAACTGCAAAGTAGGTTGGGATGCACCTGTTTGTAGAAGAGCAAGTGCTTGCAAATGGTTATGGTGTTTGCACACTTTGACATAACCATGAAGCTGCACCAAGGTGCACAAAGCGTAAGGCTGGTTGTGACAACTGATCGCAAACAGGTTCGTGTTTATGTGTCACTTGTCACGGACAGTTCTGTGTGTGATAAATCCAGTCCCATAATGACAGAACCAGTTTCAGTATTCTTTATTGTGCATGTCTAGTGTATTAATAGTTTATCTTCACTGCTTCTCATTTAGAAATGTTCTTGATTATAGCCACAATAATACAAGTTTGTTTAGGTGTTGATGAAAAAATAGGCAAATTCTTTATACTTGTAAGTTGTTTGGCTTTTGTTTTAAACAAAAATCGTATGCACTTGCCAGTTTAAATGAGGTTTGTTTGAAAGAAATGGATTTATATATTATGAGTGAGGAGAATTCCTATAATTGGACCAAAAAAGTAGAATTCGAGTTTTATGATCTTTATTAAAATAAATTTGCATATACTTGGAATAACAAATGATGTACAATGTGTTGCTATTGCTTTTATAGATTTAATTGCTCAAGGTTGCTCACTTGCCTCTTTTATTACTCATTAAATTTGTTTGAATATTTGTTCAAGTTAAATCATTTTATATGAAAGCTCTCCCCCATACTTTTAAATTGAAACTTTTTTTTTAGTTGCCCAAAAAATTTTACCCTGATTTCATTACTGGAATTGAGGAAAGTACATTATTTTGCTTTTCTAAAATTTTGAACTCACAAAAATTTTTAACTGTATAAATAGTGTAATATTGTATTTCTTGAGTTAAAAAACTTGAACTTTTATTTTTTCAGATTGGCGATAAAATGAAGAAACCAAAGATTTGACAATATAAATATAAAGCCACTTGCGAGAACAGGTGAAGCTACAGTAACGTATGGTAATATGGAATATGCTGCATCCGCAATTGAATGGCTTGATGGGAAAGGTTTTAAAAGCAGTACCATTAAAGTGCAATTGGCAACAAAACGGTGTAATTGGGATGACAGAGGTAGATGTGTAGGAGGTATGCATTATGGTGGTTTTGAAGAAGGCAGTGGAGGCTTTATAGATGGAAGCCACAATGTGAACGAAGAGGTAACATATATAGTATTTGCGGAAGGTTGGCCATCAATTTATTTTACGATAGATTGTGCGGTATGAAATTCTTTAATTATCCTTTTGACTGTCTACAATGTTCTCAGTCTTTTATAAAATTAACATGAGATGAAGTTGGTGAGTGATATAAGCACTCTATCATCCACTGACATATGCCAAAACCAATTTTTATAATTTCGCACCAATAATTACCCTTTTGTATAAATGTTTTGAATACATTGTACTGTATATTTTGTTTAATATAGATCACAATCCCTCCAATTTGTCTAGTACCAGAATCACAGTGAACATATCAATAATTATCTAGTTTTAATTCTATGGTTTGGATATCTTCAGTTTGTCTTGTTTCAGTTGCTAATAGGATTTTAGGATTGTAATGCAATACGGCACCCTCAATTTCGTCTTTATGTTTAAAAGCACTTTGAGAACTTAAGTAGATGATCATCATCATTAGGTCTTCAGTCCTGGAACTGGTTAGACGCGTACCATCATTGTTTCCTATTCTGAACTAACCTACAGATTTCCCTGAAATTTGCACAGTCTGCATCTATAACTATTTGATCTAGGTCTACATCTACCTCTTTTTCCTACCTCTGTTTGTAATATATCCCATACTATTCCCCAAAAATGCCTTAGAACGTATTCTGCCCTTCTATTTCTCTTATTTTTTTCCCCAGATATCCTTGTTCCCTACTATTTCTATAACCTATTTGTTATTATCTTTGTCTGTCTATGCTATCGTCCTCATACATCTGAAGCACAGCATTTCAAAAGGCTGCTACCGTTTTTCTGTCTGCGTTTCAGACTGCCCGTATTTCATAGGCATACTGTGCTGTGCTCCACACATATGCTTTCAACAATTTTCTTCTTGTTCTGTTTGTTGTCTTTCCTCATAGGCGCTCTTCTTTCTTGTTAGATGCAGTTCGGTCAACTTCTATTGTTTTACAATTATATACCCTATTTCTCCGACCTTCAGTGGTTGTGAAGGGAGGTAAGCAGCCTGTGGCTGCCAAGTTCCCCCATCACTTAACCATTTACCGATTTACTATATTTTCCAATATATCTTTTCGCACAGTTATCATTAGTTGCAGATATTTCGCAACCAACAACTAGTTGATTATACTAATCATCAGATTTATCTGCGCTTATTTTTTCATCATTAGGTTTTCGTCTCAAAATTGGTTGCACACGTACCTGCACTTATTTATATTCTGAGCTAGCCTACATAGTTCCCTGAAATTCTCACACAGCATGTGTATACAACTCGTTCCCCTTCTATTGTTTTCTAATTTTATGCCCTATTTCACCGCGATTCAGTGAAGGGGGTTAAGCAACCTGAGGCTACCAAGATCCCCCAACACTTAGACATTTGCCAAAGTAATGGTTTTCCAGTAAATTCTTTCACACACTTAACATTATTCGAGAATATTGCCCAACCAATTCTTGTAGTTACTTATAATAATCATCATGTTTAAGCACAGTTATTTTTTCATCATTAGTTTATCCATCTTGATATTGGTTGGATGCGTACCTCCATTGATTTCTATTCTGGGCTGGCCTACACATCTCCCTGAAACCCCTACAGCCTACATCTTTTACTATCTGTGTGCAGTAGTCTAACCTAGGTCTGCCTCTTCTTCTCTTTTTTCCTATCTCTGCTTCTAATATATTCCGCACTATTCCCTCATGCCGTAGTATGTGGCCTATCATCCTATCTCTCCTCTTTTTTACCGTTTTCCACATATTTCTTTCTTCCCCTACCATTTTTAGTACCTCTTCGTTCTTAACTTTGTCTGTCCATGATATCTTCGTCATACGTCTGTAGCACCACATTTCAAAGGCTTCTACCTTTTTTTTGTCTGCTTCTCCTACTGTCCAGGCTTCACAGCCGTACAGTGCTGTGTTCCACACATATTCCTTGTTTCTATGTTTGTGGTCTTTGAGCACAGTAGTTGCTTTTTCTTGTTAAATGTAGCACGGCCTTGTGCTAATCTTTGTTTTATATCTTTTGTGCTTTTCCCATCTTGCGTTATTTGGCTTCCTAGGTAGCAGAAATCCTTAACCTCTTGTAAGTTCGTGTTACATACTTGTATTCTTGTTTTTGATTTATTTTCCCCACCTTTGCATACTAGAACTTTAGTTTTAGTTTTGTTAATTTTCATACCATATCTCTCTGTTAGAACCGTTTCCATTTCATTAAGAGCAGTTTCTAACTCTTCCTTGCTAGACGCTAATACCGCTATATCATCTGCAAATCTAAGCATATCAATTTTTTGTCCCTGCATAGTAATTCCAAATGTCTTCCTGCATTTGACAGTATTCATTGCCTCTTCTATGTACAAGTTAAAAATCAATGGAGATAAAGCACATCCCTGACTCACCCCTTTCCTAATGTTTACTTCTCTACGTTCCTGCTCTAATTCTATTACTGCTGTTTGCTCTTTGTATAAACTATGTACTATTCGTCTATCCCTATAACTCATTCCAATCTTTTTGAGTATTTCAAACATTTTTTTCCATTTTACATTGTGGAATGCTTTTTCCAGATCTACAAACCCTATATACACGCTTTCCCCTTTTTCTATTGTTTTCTCTATTATCACTCTCAGAGCTAAAATAGCCTCCCGTGTTCCCCTGTTTCGCCTAAACCCAAATTGGTCTTCTCCTAGTATTTCTTCCGCCCGTTTTCCATTCGTCTTTGCACAATTCTAGTTAATATTTTTGACACGTGTGCTGTCAAACTTATTGTTCGAAAATTTTCACATCTATCCGCGCCTTTCTTTTTTGGTATAGTTACTATGATGCTACGTTTGAAATCTTTGGGTATCTCGCCTGTCTCATACATATAGCTTACAAGTTGGAAGAGACGTTCTGTTACTGCTTGTCCAGCGGCTTTTAGAGATTCTGCTTGCACCTTATCTGTACCCGGCGCCTTACCATTTTTCAGACTCTTTAATGCTAATTCAAACTCATCTCTAAGTATAGGATATCCCAAGTCATCATTTTCAATGTCTGATTCCTGTTCTAATGCAGTTAGTTCCTCTCCTGCATATAAACTCCCTATATATTCTTGCCATCTACCCACTTTCTCTACGTTTTCTATGATGACGTTTCCTTGTGCCTCTCTTATATTTTTGCTATACGGTTTATATCCCTAAAATTCATTCTAATTAATTTGTATGCTTTGTCTGTCTTTCCTATTTCCATCTTCGTTTGTACCTCTTTGCACTTTTCATCAATCCATTGTTCTTTAGCTTTCCTGCATTTTTGAATAATTTCCCATTTTATGGTTTGTATCTCTGTTTTCCTGTTTCGTCTGATTTATTTTTGTATTTTCGTCTTTCTTCTATTAAATTCAGGATATCCTTTGTTATCCATGGTTTCTTATTTTCTTTTTGTGTATACCCCAGGATATCTCTGGCCGCCATCTCTAGGCTGGATTTAATGTTATTCCATTCTGTTTCTACTTCCTTAGTATCAGATATTTTCCCGATATCTTTGAGCAATTCATTTGACTTTTTTTCAAATGTTTCTTGAATATCTTTATCTTTTAGTTTCTCTAAGTCCAAATGTCTTTTTCCGTTTCTTTTTTTCACATTCTTAAGTTTAAGTGCGGCCTTCATAATTACGATGTTGTGGTCAGTATCTATATCTGCTTCTGGATAGCTTCTACAGTCTTTTACTTGATTCCTAAACCGTTGTTTAACAAGAATGTAATCTATTTGATATCTTCCTATATCTCCTGGCATCTTCCACGTATATCGTCTTCTAGCATGATGTTGAAATAATGTGTTTGTGATGATTAAATTGTTCTTGTCGCAAAATTCTACCAGCCTATTTCCCCTGTCGTTTCTCGTGCCTAAACCAAATAAACCTACTACCGCTCCTTCCCTACCCTCACCTACCACGGAATTAAAATCCCCCGTAATTATTAAATTTTCATGTCCTTTTACGTATCTTAATATGTCTTCGATATCTTGGTAGATGGCCTCTACCTCTTTTTCACTGTAGCTAGAGGTGGGCATGTATACTTGTATTATTACTGTGTTTACCGGTTTAGATTCTAATCTAACCATGAGTACTCTTTCGTTCTTTTGTAAGTAATTTTCTACACAGTATCCTATTTTTTTCCGCATAACTATCCCCACACCCAAATTTCCTTCCTCTGCTCCTGTATGAATTACCCTGAAGTCTCCACTCCAAAAATCCCCCGCCTCTGGCCACCGAACTTCGCTGATCCCTACTATGTCTAGTGATAACCTATTCATTTCGATTTTTAGGTTCTCTAGCTTACCTACTTGCTTCATACTTCTAACATTCCACGCTCCGACTCGCAGAATGTTCCCGACTCTTATTTTCAACTTTCCGATCGCATTCTCCGAAGTAGTCCCCTCCCAGAGATCCGAATGGGGACTATTTTAACTCGGAATCTTTTACCCCAGAGAATGCCATCATTTTATTATAATTTAGGTACGCTGTGTACTTGGGAGGTTAATGTGGTGGTTTCCCGTTGCCTTCCACATCGCGGTAGTGTGTCTTAGACTGTCATACCGACCCCTATGGTCTCTGCCAATCTAAGTACCGAAAGACCCGCTGCCTTCTTTCGTGGACCTGTCTTAGTCTGGTTCCTCACTAACGACCCTACTACTTTGGTTGGACCTGTAGTTTGGCTCTTTAGCTCATTAGAACACGCAAGCCATTTCACCTGTTCTAGTAATTTAAAACTTCGGCAAGGTGCAGGTCCATTCGAAATGGAAGTAGATGATATTCATATTATATTCAATGAAAGTAATTTTTTTTTTACCAAATATAGGTTTTCCATTCATATACTTGATTGTCTTACTAGTATCACCTTTTGCATAAATTTGTTGAAATTTGATTTTGATTTCTTGGTAATATAGTTGTTGCTATTTTGTTTAATCACTGCCGGATCACTGAAATCAAAGTCATTAAGGTCATATACTTAGTCCTTTTCTTTACAGAAAATTTAAATTTCGTTTTTGGAACGACATTTCTTTGCACCATAGTAATAGTAAACGTCAACACGAGAACCATCTTTTCGAGGGAGTTCTTTCCGTTTTCATTCAAGATTGGTATTGCCAGCAGTAACCTGTTCAACAGAAGTACCAATATTTTCGGATTGATTGTCTACACTAGAAATACCAGTAGTAGATTTCTCCCCAACATCAGAAATCCTTATAAGAGTTGAATCACTTGAATCCGAGTTTTTATATACATTTATGATTCCACTACTGTTACTCATATCCGATGTGGAAACATGAGTAATTAATTTGTTTATACCTTTTATTCCTAAAGTAGATTCATTTACTTTTATATGTTTAAATTCGATAACAGCATTGCGAATCGGATCAAAAACCCTGTAACCACAAGTAAACCTCGCACAACCCACAAAAATACATTTTCTGGATTTAGATTCGAATTTGGATCTATATCTTTGAAGAATGTGTATAAAAGCAAGTGAACCAAAAACTCTAAAATAGGAAATACGAGCTTTCCGTCCTGTCCATAACTCATACACAGTCATTTTGGGGTTAGTCGAATGTGGAATTCGATTTTTAGCATGAACGTAATATTGTAGTGCCTCGGCCCAAAATTTGGGACCTACTTGAGATGAAATTAACAAAGTTTTAACTGCATCTATCGCATCTAATTAATCTTTTCAGCGACTCCATTTTGTTCAGGGCTGTAGACACTATTACGTTGATGATTAATACCAATACTACAAAATTAATTTTTAATTTCTGTAGCACAAAACTCTATTCCGTTATCAGAACGAACTCAAACTACTTTTAAATTCAGCATATGCTCAGACTGAGCAACAAAATCTTTAATTCGGTGAAAAGTTTCATCCTTACTTTTAATAGGATAGGTAGCTACCAATCGAGGAAAATCATGAATGATGCTCAAAAAATACTTAGTACCACCAGCACTAATCACGGGTGCTTCACTCCACAGATCCATGTGTAGCAATTCCAGAGGTCTACTTGATTGTATACCTGATAACCTTTTAAAAGGCTCTCGCTTTATTTTTTCGTCTACACATGATTGACAGTTAACATTATCTTTATTAATCCTGTCTATTCCTAATACTATTTTATCCTTTATGGCCCTATAAATATTGTCTGAGCTTATATGTGCACATCTTTCATACCACAACATTAAAGGGTTTGAATCTGTTGATGTAACATTTAAATTGGGTTGTAAAATCAACAAGTGCTTATTTTTCTCTGCTTTAACAGCATATAAACCCTTAGATTTATGAATACGAATAAACAACTAATCATCTGGTGTATAAACTTTGAGGAATTCTTTTCTACCAACAAAGTAAAAACCACTTTCGACAACAGTGCCTAGGCTAATCAAATTTTTAGACAGTTGAGGAACATAAAACACTTCTTTCAAAGTAACATGTACCTTAGAACCATTATCATTCATCAAATAAACATCTACATTATCTACACCTTTAGCTTCTAAACTACCTTTCCCTTGATTAACATTTTTATTTATTTCTCTGAAATCAACAAAAACTCTTGATCATTACACGAGTGGTGGGTTGCACCAGTGTCTTATACAAATTCATATTCAAACACAGCTTTTTCCACATTATGTAGCTGCAAAAACCAAGCTCTTTCTATATCATAAACTGAACCTTTAGAACACGAGGATACATAGGCTCCTCTTTCTCTATTATTACTACCACTATTATTGCCAACAAAAGAATTATTCTGCTTAGACTTTACATTATTTGAAACAAATTGTTTATTATCAAATATTTTTTTACCTTGCAATTCTTAGCAAAATGGCCCATTTTGTTACACTTAAAACACATAATATTGGATTTTGCTAATAATCTATAGGAACACTGTGGCACGATTTAAATAAAATTAAATAAAAACCCTTTACCACAAAAATATTTAAATTACTAAATACGTATTTCGACCACTATGTGGCCATCATCAGTAGAAAACCTGCAATTAAAAAAAAAAAAAAGCTGTTGTTCTGGAACACTTCAGAGGATATTCTCCTCACCACTTAGGCTGAAGTGAACCTTAACAAATCGGAAGGTTAGTGTTCTCATCAACAAACAAGTGAACAATTCACTTGTTTGTTGTGGCCACATAGTGGTCGAAATACGTATTTAGTAATTTAAATATTTTTGTGGTAAAGGGTTTTTATTTAATTTTATTTGGATTTTGCTACTAAACTTGTCTCAGAAGAACTTCTTACGCCAACTGCGAAAGCGCCTGAAACAGAAGGATTACCTACAGTTAAGTTAGATAACGTATTCTGTAGACGGCCTTCTTCTGACAATAAAGCTGTTGCAACTGTTGTAGATGTAAACTTGTCGTCTGGTAGTTGCTACAAATTCTGTAAGATTATGTCATACTGTTCAGGCAAACCACTAATCATTTTATACGCCAAATACAGGTCTTTAATGTCACAATTAACACTGCTTAAACGTCGCTGTAAGTCTTGTAATCGAGCAATATATAATGCAACCGTATCACCGTCTTGCATAACAGCTAAAAAGAATTCCGTTAATAGTTTTCCTATCATTGCTTTCGACGATGGTTCAAAGTTGGACTCTAATGTAGACCATACATCTCTTAAATCCACTATACCATTTACAACTGGCTTAACTTGTGCACCCAATGACAGATATACAATAGACAATGCTTTGTATCTACGACAATTGTATTCACTTTTGTCTTTGGTTGTAACTAACGAAGATAAAACTTCTTTATCATCTTCTACATTTGTTATAAATCCATATAGTCCATTAGTGTGCAACAGCATTTCAATATTTATTCGCCATTCGCGGTAATTCTGTGCTCCTAACAACTTTTCAAAATCAAGCAAGTTTTTCAAGTCTTGACTATTTAAGTGCCATTTTTAATATAAAAATCGCTTAAAATAATTATTTTTACTTCAGACTTTAACCAAAAATCAATTCCAAAATAATTAATTGCACATTCGACCGTTAATTAAAAATCATTTTCAACACAATTAATCATACGTTCGGCTGGTTTGACGGGTAAATTCTAACCAATAAATACGAAATCTGTTATTTCATTTACGTTATCAATTCACGCAAATAATGTTCCAAAGTAAAGTATAACAAGACTTCAACATCAAAAACGTACAATACAAGTTATTTTGATCGCTGAATTCCACAATTGATACAAAACACGTGTTCGAATTATTTGCAGGTTTAATGTAATCCTTTGCCCACAACCTTGTTTAAAATTATACAAACACGTGTATATCGGAAGTCTGTTAACTTGATTTTATGTAATTGTAATACTATGTGTTTAAATAAAAGGCAACAATCTTTGTAACAAATATATTTTTTTAAGATCACACATTAACCACCGTTTTTTACTCGGCGGTTATCTTACATTCTATATTTAAAATTACTTATTTATTATCAATAATCACCTGCGGGTAAAAACAGGAAGTTGTAATTCGTAAATATCGAATTCAAATTTGAATGTTACAAAATTCACACTTGAAATAGCAAGCGCTAGGCAAAATTCAACATTTTCAGGTAATGCCTGACCAATGTATTATCCCACGCAACTGTTATTTCTGGAGTTTTCCAAAACTAAAACAATTTGGTCTTGTTTTATGGCATTCTATAGCACCATGAAAGTGTGTATTGCGGCACCCTGCAACGTGAAGTTGGAGGTGGTTTGTCACACAACCGGTCAGGTAACAGGTGCGTGTGCACAAAAGGGTTGTAACGCTACATGCTTTGACATTGTTGCTAAACGGTGTCAAAACTGCAAAGTAGGTTGGGATGCACCTGTTTGTAAAAGAGCAAGTGCTTGCAAATGGTTATGGTGTTTGCACAGTTTGACATAACCACGAAGCTGCACCAAAGGAGCACAAAGCATAAGGCTGGTTGTGACAACTGATCGCAAACAGGTTTGTGTTTATGTGTCACTTGTCACGGACAGTTCTGTGTGTGATGAATCCAGTCCCATAATGACAGAACCAGTTTCAGTATTCTTTATTGTGCATGTCTAGTGTATTAATAGTTTATCTTCACTGCTTCTCATTTAGAAATGTTCTTGATTATAGCCACTATAATACAAGTTTGTTTAGGTGTTGATGAAAAAATAGTCAATTTCTTTGTACTCGTAGGTTGTTTGGCTTTTGTTTTAAACAAAAATCGTATTCACTTACCAGTTTAAATGAGGTTTGTTTGAAAGAAATGGATTTATATATTATGAGTGAGGTGAATTCCTATAATTGGACCAAAAAAGTAGAATTCGAGTTTTAGGATCTTTATTAAAATAAATTTGCATATACTTGGAATAACAAATGATGTACAATGTGTTGCTATTACTTTTATAGATTTAATTGCTCAAGGTTGCTCACTTGCCTCTTTTATTACTCATTAAATTTGTTTGAATATTTGTTCAAGTTAAATCATTTTATATGAAAGCTCTCCCCCGTACTTTTAAATTGAAACTTTTTTTTTAGTTGCCCAAAAAATTTTACCCTGATTTCATTACTGGAATTGAGGAAAGTACATTATTTTGCTTTTCTAAAATTTTAAACTCCCAAAAATTTTTAACTGTATAAATAGTGTAATATTGTATTTCTTGAGTTAAAAAACTTGAACTTTTATTTTTTCAGATTGGCCATAAAATGAAGAAACCAAAGATTTGACAATATAGATATAAAGCCACTTGCGAGAACAGGTGAAGCTACAGTAACGTATGGTAATATGGAATATGCTGCATCCGCAATTGAATGGCTTGATGGGAAAGGTTTTAAAAGCAGTACCATTAAAGTGCAATTGGCAACAAAACGGTGTAATTGGGATGACAGAGGTAGATGTGTAGGAGGTATGCATTATGGTGGTTTTGAAGAAGGCAGTAGAGGCTTTATAGATGGAAGCCACAATGTGAACGAAGAGGTAACATATATAGTATTTGCGGAAAGGTTGGCCATCAATTTATTTTACGATAGATTGTGCGGTATGAAATTCTTTAATTATCTTTTTGACTGTCTACAATGTTCTCAGTCTTCTATAAAATTAACATGAGATGAAGTTGGTGAGTGATATAAGCACTCTATCATCTACTGACATATGCCAAAACCAATTTTTATAATTTTGCACCAATAATTACCCTTTTGTATAAATGCTTTGAATACATTGTACTGTATATTTTGTTTAATATAGATCACAATCCCTCCAATTTGTCTAGTATCAGAATCACAGTGAACATATCAATAATTATCTAGTTTTAATTCTATGGTTTGGATATCTTCAGTTTGTCTTGTTTCAGTTGCTAATAGGATTTTAGGATTGTAATGCAATACGGCACCCTCAATTTCGTCTTTATGTTTAAAAGCACTTTGAGAACTTAAGTAGGTGATATTCATATTATATTCAATGGAAGTAATTTTTTTTTGACCAAATATAGATTTTCCATTCATATACTTGATTGTCTTACTAGTATCACCTTTTGCATAAATTTGTTGAAATTTGATTTTGATTTCTTGGTAATATAGTTGTTGCTGTTTTGTTTAATCACTGACGGATCACTGAAATCAAAGTCATTAAGGTCATATACTTAGTCCTTTTCTTTACAGAAAATTTAAATTTCGTATTTGGAACGACATTTCTTTGCACCATAGTAATAGTAAACGTCAACACGAGAACCATTTTTTTGAGGGAGTTCTTTCCGTTTTCATTCAAGATTGGTATTGCCAGCAGTAACCTGTTCAACAGAAGTACCAATATTTTCGGATTGATTGTCTACACTAGAAATACCAGTGGTAGATTTCTCCCCAACATCAGAAATCCTTATAAGAGTTGAATCACTTGAATCCGAGTTTCTATATACATTTATGATTCCACTACTGTTACTCATATCCGATGTGGAAACGGGAGTAATTAATTTGTTTATACCTTTTATTTTTAAAGTAGATTCATTTACTTTTATATGTTTAAATTCAATAACAGCATTGCGAATCGGATCAAAAACCCTGTAACCACAAGTAAACCTCACATAACCCACAAAAATACATTTTCTGGATTTAGATTCGAATTTGGATCTATATCTTTTAGGAATGTGTATAAAAGCAAGTGAACCAAAAACTCTAAAGTAGGAAATACGAGCTTTCCGTCTTGTCCATAACTCATACACAGTCATTTTGGGGTTAGTCGAATGTGGAATTCGATTTTTAGCATGAACGTAATATTGTAGTGCCTCGGCCCCAAAATTTGGGACCTACTTGAGATGAAATTAACAAAGTTTTAACTGCATCTATCGCATCTAATTAATCTTTCAGCGACTCCATTTTGTTCAGGGCTGTAGACACTATTACGTTGATGATTAATACCAATACTAAAAATTAATTTTAATTTCTGTAGCACAAAACTCTATTCCGTTATCAGAACGAACTCAAACTACTTTTAAATTCAGCATATGCTCAGACTGAGCAACAAAATCTTTAATTCGGTGAAAAGTTTCATCCTTACTTTTAATAGGATAGGTAGCTACCAATCGAGGAAAATCATGAATGATGCTCAAAAATACTTAGTACCACCAGCACTAATCACGGGTGCTTCCTCCACAGATCCATGTGTAGCAATTCCAGAGGTCTACTTGATTGTATACCTGATAACCTTTTAAAAGGCCCTCGCTTTATTTTTCCGTCTACACATGATTGACAGTTAACATTATCTTTATTAATCCTGTCTAATCCTAATACTATTTTATCCTTTATGGCCCTATAAATATTGTCTGAGCTTATATGTGCACATCTTTCATACCACAACATTAAAGGGTTTGAATCTGTTGATGTAACATTTAAATTGGGTTGTAAAATCAACAAGTGCTTATTTTTCTCTGCTTTAACAGCATATAAACCCTTAGATTTATGAATACGAATAAACAACTAATCATCTGGTGTATAAACTTTGAGGAATTCTTTTCTACCAACAAAGTAAAAACCACTTTCAACAACAGTGCCTAGGCTAATCAAATTTTTAGACAGTTCAGGAACATAAAACACTTCTTTCAAAGTAACATGTACCTTAGAACCATTATCATTCTTCAAATAAACATCTACATTATCTACACCTTTAGCTTCTAAACTACCTTTCCCTTGATTAACATTTTTATTTATTTCTCTGAAATCAGCAAACAACTCTTGATCATTACACAAGTGGTGGGTTGCACCAGTGTCTTATACAAATTCATATTCAAACACAGCTTTTTCCACATTATGTAGCTGCAAAAACCAAGCTCCTTCTATATCATAAACTAAACCTTTAGATCACAAGGATACATAGGCTCCTCTTTCTCTATTATTACTACCACTATTGCCAACAAAAGAATTATTCTGCTTAGACTTTACATTATTTGAAACAAATTGTTTATTATCAAATATTTTTTTACCTTGCAATTCTTAGCAAAATGGCCCATTTTGTTACACTTAAAACACCTAATATTGGATTTTGCTACTAAACTTGTCTCAGAAGAACTTCTTACGCCAACTGCGAAAGCGCCTGAAACAGAAGGATTACCTACAGTTAAGTTAGATAACGTATTCTGTAGACGGCCTTCTTCTGACAATAAAGCTGTTGCAACTGTTGTAGATGTAAACTTGTCATCTGGTAGTTGCTACAAATTCTGTAAGATTATGTCATACTGTTCAGGCAAACCACTAATCATTTTATACGCCAAATACAGGTCTTTAATCTCACAATTAACACTGCTTAAACGTCGCTGTAAGTCTTGTAATCGAGCAATATATAATGCAATCGTATCACCGTCTTGCATAACAGCTAAAAAGAATTCCGTTAATAGTTTTCCTATCATTGCTTTCGACGATGGTTCAAAGTTGGACTCTAATGTAGACCATACATCCCTTAAATCCACTATACCATTTACAACTGGCTTAACTTGTGCACCCAATGACAGATATACAATAGACAATGCTTTGTATCTACGACAATTGTATTCACTTTTGTCTTTGGTTGTAACTAACGAATATAAAACTTCTTTATCATCTTCTACATTTGTTATAAATCCATATAGTCCATTAGTGTGCAACAGCATTTCAATATTTATTCCCCATTTGCGGTAATTCTGTGTTCCTAACAACTTTTCAAAATCAAGAAAGTTTTTCAAGTCTTGACTATTTAAGTGCCATTTTTAATATAAAAATCACTTAAAATAATTATTTTTACTTCAGACTTTAACCAAAAATCAATTCCAAAATAATTAATTGCACATTTGACCGTTAATTAAAAATCATTTTCAACACAATTAATCATACGTTCGGCTGGTTTGACGGGTAAATTCTAACCAAAAAATACGAAATCTGTTATTTCATTTGCGTTATCAATTCACGCAAATAATGTTCCAAAGTAAAGTATAACAAGACATCAACATCAAAAACGTACAATACAAGTTATTTTGATCGCTGAATTCCACAATTGATACAAAACACGTGTTCGAATTATTTGCAGGTTTAATGTAATCCTTTGCCCACAACCTTGTTTAAAATTATACAAACACGTGTATATCGGAAGTCTGTTAACTTGATTTTATGTAATTGTAATACTATGTGTTTAAATAAAAGGCAACAATCTTTGTAACAAATATATTTTTTTAAGATCACACATTAACCACCGTTTTTTACTCGGCGGTCATCTTAAATTCTATATTTAAACTTACTTATTTATTATCAATAATCACCTGCAGTAAAACAGGAAGTTGTAATTCGTAAATATCAATTCAAATTTGAATGTTACAAAATTCACACTTGAAATAGCAAGCGCTAGGCAAATTCAACATTTTCAGGTAATGCCTGACCAATGTATTATCCCACGCAACTGTTATTTCTGGAGTTTTTCCAAAACTAAAAACAATTTGGTCTTGTTTTATGGCATTCTATAGCACCATGAAAGTGTGTGTTGCGGCACCCTGCAACGTGAAGTTGGAGGTGGTTTGTCACACAACCGGTCAGGTAACAGGTGCGTGTGCACAAAAGGGTTGTAACGCTACATGCTTTGACATTGTTGCTAAACGGTGTCAAAACAGCAAAGTAGGTTGGGATGCACCTGTTTGTAAAGGAGCATGTGCTTGCAAATGGTTATGGTGTTCGCACAGTTTGACATAACCACGAAGCTGCACCAAGGAGCACAAAGCATAAGGCTGGTTGTGACAACTGATCGCAAACAGGTTCGTGTTTATGTGTCACTTGTCACGAACAGTTCTGTGTGTGATGAATCCAGTCCCATAATGACAGAACCAGTTTCAGTATTCTTTATTGTGCATGTCTAGAGTGTATTAATAGTTTATCTTCACTGCTTCTCATTTAGAAATGTTCTTGATTATAGCCACAATAATACAAGTTTGTTTAGGTGTTGATGAAAAAATAAGCAATTTCTTTATACTCGTAGGTTGTTTGGCTTTTGTTTTAAACAAAAATCGTTCCACATGCCAGTTTAAATGAGGTTTGTTTGAAAGAAATGGATTTATATATTATGAGTGAGGAGAATTCCTATAATTGCACCAAAAAAGTAGAATTCGAGTTTTAGGATCTTTATTAAAATAAATTTGCATATACTTGGAATAACAAATGATGTACAATGTGTTGCTATTGCTTTTATAGATTTAATTGCTCAATGTTGCTCACTTGCCTCTTTTATTACTCATTAAATTTGTTTGAATATTTGTTCAAGTTAAATCATTTTATATGAAAGCTCTCCCCCGTACTTTTAAATTGAAACTTTTTTTCTAGTTGCCCAAAAAATTTTACCCTGATTTCATTACTGGAATTGAGGAAAGTACATTATTTTGCTTTTCTAAAATTTTGAACTCCCAAAAATTTTTAACTGTATAAATAGTGTAATATTGTATTTCTTGAGTTAAAAACTTGAACTTTATTTTTCAGATTGGCGATAAAATGAAGAAACCAAAGATTTGACAATATAGATATAAAGCCACTTGCGAGAACAGGTGAAGCTACAGTAACGTATGGTAATATGGAATATGCTGCATCCGCAATTGAATGGCTTGATGGGAAAGGTTTTAAAAGCAGTACCATTAAAGTGCAATTGGCAACAAAACGGTGTAATTGGGATGACAGAGGTAGATGTGTAGGAGGTATGCATTATGGTGGTTTTGAAGAAGGCAGTAGAGGCTTTATAGATGGAAGCCACAATGTGAACGAAGAGGTAACATATATAGTATTTGCGGAAAGGTTGGCCATCAATTTATTTTACGATAGATTGTGCGGTATGAAATTCTTTAATTATCCTTTTGACTGTCTACAATGTTCTCAGTTTTCTATAAAATTAACATGAGATGAAGTTGGTGAGTGATATAAGCACTCTATCATCCACTGACATATGCCAAAACCAATTTTTATAATTTTGCACCAATAATTACCCTTTGTATAAATGTTTTGAATACATTGTACTGTATATTTTGTTCAATATAGATCACAATCCCTCCAATTTGTCTAGTATCAGAATCACAGTGAACATATCAATAATTATCTAGTTTTAATTCTATGGTTTGGATATCTTCAGTTTGTCTTGTTTCAGTTGCTAATAGGATTTTAGGATTGTAATGCAATACGGCACCCTCAATTTCGTCTTTATGTTTAAAAGCACTTTGAGAACTTAAGTAGATGATATTCATATTATATTCAATGGAAGTAATTTTTTTTTGACCAAATATAGATTTTCCATTCATATACTTGATTGTCTTACTAGTATCACCTTTTGCATAAATTTGTTGAAATTTGATTTTGATTTCTTGGTAATATAGTTGTTGCTGTTTTGTTTAATCACTGACGGATCACTGAAATCAAAGTCATTAAGGTCATATACTTAGTCCTTTTCTTTACAGAAAATTTAAATTTCGTTTTTGGAACGACATTTCTTTGCACCATAGTAATAGTAAACGTCAACACGAGAACCATCTTTTCAAGGGAGTTCTTTCCGTTTTCATTCAAGATTGGTATTGCCAGCAGTAACCTGTTCAACAGAAGTACCAATATTTTCGGATTGATTGTCTACACTAGAAATACCAGTAGTAGATTTCTCCCCAACATCAGAAATCTTTATAACAGTTGAATCACTTTTATATGTCTAATTCAATAACAGCATTGCGAATCGGATCAAAAACCCTGTAACCACAAGTAAACCTCGCATAACCCACAAAAATACATTTTCTGGATTTAGATTCGAATTTGGATCTATATTTTTTAAGAATGTGTATAAAAGCAATTGAACCAAAAACTCTAAAATAGGAAATACGAGCTTTCCGTCCTGTCCATAACTCATACACAGTCATTTTGGGGTTAGTCGAATGTGGAATTCGATTTTTAGCATGAACGTAATATTGTAGTGCCTCGGCCCAAAATTTGGGACCTACTTGAGATGAAATTAACAAAGTTTTAACTGCATCTATCGCATCTAATTAATCTTTTCAGCGACTCCATTTTGTTCAGGGCTGTAGACACTATTACGTTGATGATTAATACCAATACTACAAAATTAATTTTTAATTTCTGTAGCACAAAACTCTATTCCGTTATCAGAACGAACTCAAACTACTTTTAAATTCAGCATATGTTCAGACTGAGCAACAAAATCTTTAATTCGGTGAAAAGTTTCATCCTTACTTTTAATAGGATAGGTAGCTACCAATCGAGGAAAATCATGAATGATGCTCAAAAAATACTTAGTACCACCAGCACTAATCACGGGTGCTTCACTCCACAGATCCATGTGTAGCAATTCCAGAGGTCTACTTGATTGTATACCTGATAACCTTTTAAAAGGCCCTCGTTTTATTTTTCTGTCTACACATGATTGACAGTTAACATTATCTTTATTAATCCTGTCTATTCCTAATACTATTTTATCCTTTATGGCCCTATAAATATTGTCTGAGCTTATATGTGCACATCTTTCATACCACAACATTAAAGGGTTTGAATCTGTTGATGTAACATTTAAATTGGGTTGTAAAATCAACAAGTGCTTATTTTTCTCTGCTTTAACAGCATATAAACCCTTAGATTTCTGAATACGAATAAACAACTAATCATCTGGTGTATAAACTTTGAGGAATTCTTTTCTACCAACAAAGTAAAAACCACTTTCAACAACAGTGCCTAGGCTAATCAAATTTTTAGACAGTTCAGGAACATAAAACACTTCTTTCAAAGTAACATGTACCTTAGAACCATTATCATTTATCAAATAAACATCTACATTATCTACACCTTTAGCTTCTAAACTACCTTTCCCTTGATTAACATTTTTGTTTATTTCTTTGAAATCAGCAAACAACTCTTGATCATTACACGAGTGGTGGGTTGCACCAGGGTCTTATACAAATTCATATTCAAACACAGCTTTTTCCACATTATGTAGCTGCAAAAACCAAGCTCCTTCTATATCATAAACTGAACCTTTAGATCACGAGGATACATAGGCTCCTCTTTCTCTATTATTACTACCACTATTGCCAACAAAAGAATTATTCTGCTTAGACTTTACATTATTTGAAACAAATTGTTTATTATCAAATATTTTTTTTACCTTGCAATTCTTAGCAAAATGGCCCATTTTGTTACACTTAAAACACCTAATATTGGATTTTGCTACTAAACTTGTCTCAGAAGAACTTCTTACGCCAACTGCGAAAGCGCCTGAAACATAAGGATTACCTACAGTTAAGTTAGATAACGTATTCTGTAGACGGCCTTCTTCTGACAATAAAGCTGTTGCAACTGTTGTAGATGTAAACTTGTCGTCTGGTAGTTGCTACAAATTCTGTAAGATTATGTCATACTGTTCAGGCAAACCACTAATCATTTTATACGCCAAATACAGGTCTTTAATCTCACAATTAACACTGCTTAAACGTCGCTGTAAGTCTTGTAATCGAGCAATATATAATGCAATCGTATCACCGTCTTGCATAACAGCTAAAAAGAATTCCGTTAATAGTTTTCCTATCTTTGCTTTCGACGATGGTTCAAAGTTGGATTCTAATGTAGACCATACATCTCTTAAATCCACCATACCATTTACAACTGGCTTAACTTGTGCACCCAATGACAGATATACAATAGACAATGCTTTGTATCTACGACAATTGTATTCACTTTTGTCTTTGGTTGTAACTAACGAAGATAAAACTTCTTTATCATCTTCTACATTTGTTATAAATCCATATAGTCCATTAGTGTGCAACAGCATTTCAATATTTATTCGCCATTCGCGGTAATTCTGTGCTCCTAACAACTTTTCAAAATCAAGCAAGTTTTTCAAGTCTTGACTATTTAAGTGCCATTTTTAATATAAAAATCACTTAAAATAATTATTTTTACTTCAGACTTTAACCAAAAATCAATTCCAAAATAATTAATTGCACATTCGACCGTTAATTAAAAATCATTTTCAACACAATTAATCATACGTTCGGCTGGTTTGACGGGTAAATTCTAACCAATAAATACGAAATCTGTTATTTCATTTGCGTTATCAATTCATGCAAATAATGTTCCAAAGTAAAGTATAACAAGACATCAACATCAAAAACGTACAATACAAGTTATTTTGATCGCTGAATTCCACAATTGATACAAAACACGTGTTCGAATTATTTGCAGGTTTAATGTAATCCTTTGCCAACAACCTTGTTTAAAATTATACAAACACGTGTATATCGGAAGTCTGTTAACTTGATTTTATGTAATTGTAATACTATGTGTTTAAATAAAAGGCAACAATCTTTGTAACAAATATATTTTTTTAAGATCACACATTAACCACCGTTTTTTACTCGGCGGTCATCTTACATTCTATATTTAAAATTACTTATTTATTATCAATAATCACCTGCGGGTAAAAACAGGAAGTTGTAATTCGTAAATATCGAATTCAAATTTGAATGTTACAAAATTCACACTTGAAATAGCAAGCGCTAGGCAAATTCAACATTTTCAGGTAATGCCTGACCAATGTATTATCCCACGCAACTGTTATTTCTGGAGTTTTTCCAAAACTAAAAACAATTTGGTCTTGTTTTATGGCATTCTATAGCACCATGAAAGTGTGTGTTGCGGCACCCTGCAACGTGAAGTTGGAGGTGGTTTGTCACACAACCGGTCAGGTAACAGGTGCGTGTGCACAAAAGGGTTGCAACACTACATGCTTTGACATTGTTGCTAAACGGTGTCAAAACTGCAAAGTAGGTTGGGATGCACCTGTTTGTAAAAGAGCAAGTGCTTGCAAATGGTTATGGTGTTCGCACAGTTTGACATAACCACGAAGCTGCACCAAGGAGCACAAAGCATAAGGCTGGTTGTGACAACTGATCGCAAACAGGTTCGTGTTTATGTGTCACTTGTCACGGACAGTTCTGTGTGTGATGAATCCAGTCCCATAATGACAGAACCAGTTTCAGTATTCTTTATTGTGCATGTCTAGTGTATTAATAGTTTATCTTCACTGCTTCTCATTTAGAAATGTTCTTGATTATAGCCACAATAATACAAGTTTGTTTAGGTATTGATGAAAAAATAGGCAATTTCTTTATACTCGTAGGTTGTTTGGCTTTTGTTTTAAACAAAAATCGTATGCACTTGCCAGTTTAAATGAGGTTTGTTTGAAAGAAATGGATTTATATATTATGAGTGAGGAGAATTCCTATAATTGGACCAAAAAGTAGAATTCGAGTTTTAGGATCTTTATTAAAATAAATTTGCATATACTTGGAATAACAAATGATGTACAATGTGTTGCTATTGCTTTTATAGATTTAATTGCTCAAGGTTGCTCACTTGCCTCTTTTATTACTCATTAAATTTGTTTGAATATTTGTTCAAGTTAAATCATTTTATATGAAAGCTCTCCCCCGTACTTTTAAATTGAAACTTTTTTTTAGTTGCCCATAAAATTTTACCCTAATTTCATTACTGGAATCGAGGAAAGTACATTATTTTGCTTTTCTAAAATTTTGAACTCCCAAAAATTTTTAACTGTATAAATAGTGTAATATTGTATTTCTTGAGTTAAAAAACTTGAACTTTTATTTTTTCAGATTGGCGATAAAATGAAGAAACCAAAGATTTGACAATATAGATATAAAGCCACTTGCGAGAACAGGTGAAGCTACAGTAACGTATGGTAATATGGAATATGCTGCATCCGCAATTGAATGGCTTGATGGGAAAGGTTTTAAAAGCAGTACCATTAAACTGCAATTGGCAACAAAACGGTGTAATTGGGATGACAGAGGTAGATGTGTAGGAGGTATGCATTATGGTGGTTTTGAAGAAGGCAGTAGAGGCTTTATAGATGGAAGCCACAATGTGAACGAAGAGGTAACATATATAGTATTTGCGGAAAGGTTGGCCATCAATTTATTTTACGATAGATTGTGCGGTATGAAATTCTTTAATTATCCTTTTGACTGTCGACAATGTTCTCAGTCTTCTATAAAATTAACATGAGATGAAGTTGGTGAGTGATATAAGCACTCTATCATCCACTGACATATGCCAAAACCAATTTTTATAATTTTGCACCAATAATTACCCTTTTGTATAAATGTTTTGAATACATTGTACTGTTATTTTGTTTAATATAGATCACAATCCCTCCAATTTGTCTAGTATCAGAATCACAGTGAACATATCAATAATTATCTAGTTTTAATTCTATGGTTTGGATATCTTCAGTTTGTCTTGTTTCAGTTGCTAATAGGATTTTAGGATTGTAATGCAATACGGCACCCTCAATTTTGTCTTTATGTTTAAAAGCACTCTGAGAACTTAAGTAGATGATATTCATATTATATTTAATGAAAGTAATTTTTTTTTGACCAAATATAGATTTTCCATTCATATACTTGATTGTCTTACTAGTATCACCTTTTGCATAAATTTGTTGAAATTTGATTTTGATTTCTTGGTAATATAGTTGTTGCTGTTTTGTTTAATCACTGACGGATCACTGAAATCAAAGTCATTAAGGTCATATACTTAGTCCTTTTCTTTACAGAAAATTTAAATTTCGTTTTTGGAATGACATTTCTTTGCACCATAGTAATAGTAAACGTCAACACGAGAACCATCTTTTCGAGGGAGTTCTTTCCGTTTTTATTTAAGATTGGTATTGCCAGCAGTAACCTGTTCAACAGAAGTACCAATATTTTCGGATTGATTGTCTACACTAGAAATACCAGTAGTAGATTTCTCCCCAACATCAGAAATCCTTATAAGAGTTGAATCACTTGAATCCGAGTTTTTATATACATTTATGATTCCACTACTGTTACTCATATCCGATGTGGAAACAGGAGTAATTAATTTGTTTATACCTTTTATTTTTAAAGTAGATTCATTTACTTTTATATGTTTAAATTCAATAACAGCATTGCGAATCGGATCAAAAACCCTGTAACCACAAGTAAACCTCGCATAACCCACAAAAATACATTTTCTGGATTTAGATTCGAATTTGGATCCATATCTTTTAGGAATGTGTATAAAAGCAAGTGAACTAAAAACTCTAAAATAGGAAATACGAGTTTTCCGTCCTGTCCATAACTCATACACAGTCATTTTGGGGTTAGTCGAATGTGGAATTCGATTTTTAGCATGAACGTAATATTGTAGTGCCTCGGCCCAAAATTTGGGACCTACTTGAGATGAAATTAACAAAGTTTTAACTGCATCTATCGCATCTAATTAATCTTTTCAGCAACTCCATTTTGTTCAGGGCTGTAGACACTATTACGTTGATGATTAATACCAATACTACAAAATTAATTTTTAATTTCTGTAGCACAAAACTCTATTCCGTTATCAGAACGAACTCAAACTACTTTTAAATTCAGCATATGCTCAGACTGAGCAACAAAATCTTTAATTCGGTGAAAAGTTTCATTCTTACTTTTAATAGGATAGGTAGCTACCAATCGAGGAAAATCATGAATGATGCTCAAAAAATACTTAGTACCACCAGCACTAATCACGGGTGCTTCACTCCACAGATCCATGTGTAGCAATTCCAGAGGTCTACTTGATTGTATACCTGATAACCTTTTAAAAGGCCCTCGCTTTATTTTTCCGTCTACACATGATTGACAGTTAACATTATCTTTATTAATCCTGTCTATTCCTAATACTATTTTATCCTTTATGGCCCTATAAATATTGTCTGAGCTTATATGTGCACATCTTTCATACCACAACATTAAAGGGTTTGAATCTGTTACAATGGCACTGGATAAGATCCGTGCCAATTACTATTTAATGCGGTTTATATAACAAATTGACAAAGCATAAATTGCTTATTTATAGCAAAAAGTTAATTATGGTAGATCTACCTTAATTTCACAGTAGATAATTACAGATAAGTATTCATAAAATATCAAATATAGAAATTTAATCTTTAAGTGCTCAAAATTGTAAGAATTCACTTTATCTAATTAGTAGTGACATCTTCTGATGTTTCATTGAGTTAATAAGAGAATTTAGTAAGAGCGAATTACAGATTCATATCGCATAACATCGAAAAATATAATTGAGGTCTGTCCTTGACCTGTTCAAAGTTAACACAAGTCGGGTAAAGTAAAATTTATCTCGTTACTACGTCGATAGTTCAAATAACATACGAACGTAATTTTTTTGTACATACCAGAACTCCAATTTGCACCAAAATACCAAAATACCTGCTTGGGAGCTTACGTCACCATTAACTACGGAATCTTCCATTTTAAACAAATAGTTGTGCTGCACTCTGAAAAACACATCGCTTGACCTCCATTATCTACGCTTCAATTTACAGATGTTCCAGGAGTAATTCAAACCACAAGAAAGAGCGAATGTTGTTTGTAATTAACTTGAATAAATTATATATGGGATTCCATGTTATATAAGAATAGAATTGTTTTCATTAATTTCGCTTGAATACCATTCAGAAAAATTGCTTATTTATAATTTACGTTGCATTATATGTTAATTTACATTATTCCTTAAAGTTACATGTTCCTAACGGTCCTTTAACAAAACACCTCCTCGTTCTCCACGAGTTGTTTAAACAAGAAATCGACCATCTAAAATAATTTTCGAAGATGGCCTACACGTATTAAACTTTAATCGTACATGCTTCCAACACAAAAAGTCATCCCAGAACATCGTTCCTAAGAACAATTTCAACCTGCTTTTCCCCACAGCTGTGTTAGAAGTGACGGGTCAAGCGTGTTGCTGCCCGGTAACAACGTTACCTTGCAGTTTCTGAGTAGAGGGGGCTTTAGGAAGGATACTAAACAAGAGCTTTTATATTGTCACCGTAGAAATTAATTTTTAATATGAACTAACTGCTAATACTTTATTGGACAATAGATGATATTAAATTAAATGGATTGGATAGCATTATAATGCATTATATTATTTACTATTAAATAAAAAGATTAATTATACGGATATATATTAGGTGGAAAATAAAATTGCTACACTCCTTTTGACTGTCTACAATGTTCTCAGTCTTCTATAAAATTAACATGAGATGAAGTTGGTGAGTGATATAAGCACTCTATCATCCACTGACATATGCCAAAACTAATTTTTATAATTTTGCACCAATAATTACCCTTTTGTATAAATGTTTTGAATACATTGTACTGTATATTTTGTTTAATATAGATCACAATCCCTCCAATTTGTCTAGTATCAGAATCACAGTGAACATATCAATAATTATCTAGTTTTAATTCTATGGTTTGGATATCTTCAGTTTGTCTTGTTTCAGTTGCTAATAGGATTTTAGGATTGTAATGCAATACGGCACCCTCAATTTTGTCTTTATGTTTAAAAGCACTTTGAGAACTTAAGTAGATGATATTCATATTATATTTAATGAAACTAATTTTTTTTTGATCAAATATAGATTTTCCATTCATATACTTGATTGTCTTACTAGTATCACCTTTTGCATAAATTTGTTGAAATTTGATTTTGATTTCTTGGTAATATAGTTGTTGCTGTTTTGTTTAATCACTGACGGATCACTGAAATCAAAGTCATTAAGGTCATATACTTAGTCCTTTTCTTTACAGAAAATTTAAATTTCGTTTTGGAACAATTTCTTTGCACCATAGTAATAGTAAACGTCAACACGAGAACCATCTTTTCGAGGGAGTTCTTTCCGTTTTTATTCAAGATTGGTATTGCCAGCAGTAACCTGTTCAACAGAAGTACCAATATTTTCGGATTGATTGTCTACACTAGAAATACCAGTAGTAGATTTCTCCCCAACATCAGAAATCCTTATAAGAGTTGAATCACTTGAATCCGAGTTTTTATATTCATTTATGATTCCACTACTGTTACTCATATCCGATGTGGAAACAGGAGTAATTAATTTGTTTATACCTTTTATTTTTAAAGTAGATTCATTTACTTTTATATGTTTAAATTCAATAACAGCATTGCGAATCGGATTAAAAACCCTGTAACCACAAGTAAACCTCCCCCACAAAAATACATTTTCTGGATTTAGATTCGAATTTGGATCTATATCTTTTAGGAATGTGTATAAAAGCAAGTGAACTAAAAACTCTAAAATAGGAAATACGAGTTTTCCGTCCTGTCCATAACTCATACACAGTCATTTTGGGGTTAGTCGAATGTGGAATTCGATTTTTAGCATGAACGTAATATTGTAGTGCCTCGGCCCAAAATTTGGGACCTACTTGAGTTGAAATTAACAAAGTTTTAACTGCATCTATCGCATCTAATTAATCTTTTCAGCGACTCCATTTTGTTCAGGGCTGTAGACACTATTACGTTGATGATTAATACCAATACTACAAAATTAATTTTTAATTTCTGTAGCACAAAACTCTATTCCGTTATCAGAACGAACTCAAACTACTTTTAAATTCAGCATGTGCTCAGACTGAGCAACAAAATCTTTAATTCGGTGAAAAGTTGCATCCTTACTTTTAATAGGATAGGTAGCTACCAATCGAGGAAAATCATGAATGATGCTCAAAAAATACTTAGTACCACCAGCACTAATCACGGGTGCTTCACTCCACAGATCCATGTGTAGCAATTCCAGAGGTCTACTTGATTGTATACCTGATAACCTTTTAAAAGGCCCTCGCTTTATTTTTCCGTCTACACATGATTGACAGTTAACATTATCTTTATTATCTTTATTAATCCCACTGACATATGCCAAAACTAATTTTTATAATTTTGCACCAATAATTACCCTTTTGTATAAATGTTTTGAATACATTGTACTGTATATTTTGTTTAATATAGATCACAATCCCTCCAATTTGTCTAGTATCAGAATCACAGTGAACATATCAATAATTATCTAGTTTTAATTCTATGGTTTGGATATCTTCAGTTTGTCTTGTTTCAGTTGCTAATAGGATTTTAGGATTGTAATGCAATACGGCACCCTCAATTTTGTCTTTATGTTTAAAAGCACTTTGAGAACTTAAATAGATGATATTCATATTATATTTAATGAAAGTAATTTTTTTTGACCAAATATAGATTTTCCATTTATATACTTGATTGTCCTACTAGTATCACCTTTTGCATAAATTTGTTGAAATTTGATTTTGATTTCTTGGTAATATAGTTGTTGCTGTTTTGTTTAATCACTGACGGATCACTGAAATCAAAGTCATTAAGGTCATATACTTAGTCCTTTTCTTTACAGAAAATTTAAATTTCGTTTTTGGAACGACATTTCTTTGCACCATAGTAATAGTAAACGTCAACACGAGAACCATCTTTTCGAGGGAGTTCTTTCCGTTTTCATTCAAGATTGGTATTGCCAGCAGTAACCTGTTCAACAGAAGTACCAATATTTTCGGATTGATTGTCTACACTAGAAATACCAGTAGTAGATTTCTCCCCAACATCAGAAATCCTTATAAGAGTTGAATCACTTGAATCCTAGTTTTTAAATACATTTATGATTCCACTACTGTTACTCATATCCGATGTGGAAACAGGAGTAAATAATTTGTTTATACCTATTATTTTTAAAGTAGATTCATTTACTTTTATATGTTTAAATTCAATAACAGCATTGCGAATCGGATCAAAAACCCTGTAACCACAAGTAAACCTCGCATAACCCACAAAAATACATTTTCTGGATTTAGATTCGAATTTGGATCTATATCTTTTAGGAATGTGTATAAAAGCAAGTGAACCAAAAACTCTAAAATAGGAAATACGAGCTTTCCGTCCTGTCCATAACTCATACACAGTCATTTTGGGGTTAGCCGAATGTGGAATTCGATTTTTAGCATGAACGTAATATTGTAGTGCCTCGGCCCAAAATTTGGGACCTACTTGAGATGAAATTAACAAAGTTTTAACTGCATCTATCGCATCTAATTAATCTTTTCAGCGACTCCATTTTGTTCAGGGCTGTAGACACTATTACGTTGATGATTAATACCAATACTACAAAATTAATTTTTAATTTCTGTAGCACAAAACTCTATTCCGTTATCAGAACGAACTCAAACTACTTTTAAATTCAGCATATGCTCAGACTGAGCAACAAAATCTTTAATTCGGTGAAAAGTTTCATCCTTACTTTTAATAGGATAGGTAGCTACCAATCGAGGAAAATCATGAATGATGCTCTATAAATATTGTCTGAGCTTATATGTGCACATCTTTCATACCACAACATTAAAGGGTTTGAATCTGTTGATGTAACATTTAAATTGGGTTGTAAAATCAACAAGTGCTTATTTTTCTCTGCTTTAACAGCATATAAACCCTTAGATTTATGAATACGAATAAACAACTAATCATCTGGTGTATAAACTTTGAGGAATTCTTTTCTACCAACAAAGTAAAAACCACTTTCAACAACAGTGCCTAGGCTAATCAAATTTTTAGACAGTTCAGGAACATAAAACACTTCTTTCAAAGTAACATGTACCTTAGAACCATAATCATTCATCAAATAAACATCTACATTATCTACACCCTTAGCTTCTAAACTACCTTTCCCTTGATTAACATTTTTATTTATTTCTCTGAAATCAGCAAACAACTCTTGATCATTACACCAGTGGTGGGTTGCACCAGTGTCTTATACAAATTCATATTCAAACACAGCTTTTTCCACATTATGTAGCTGCAAAAACCAATCTCCTTCTATATCATAAACTGAACCTTTAGATCACGAGGATACATAGGCTCCTCTTTCTCTATTATTACTACTACTATTGCCAACAAAAGAATTATTCTGCTTAGACTTTACATTATTTCAAACAAATTGTTTATTATCAAATATTTTTTTTACCTTGCAATTCTTAGCAAAATGGCCCATTTTGTTACACTTAAAACACCTAATATTGGATTTTGCTACTAAACTTGTCTCAGAAGAACTTCTTACACCAACTGCGAAAGCGCCTGAAACAGAAGGACTGCCTACAGTTAAGTTAGATAACGTATTCTGTAGACGGCCTTCTTCTGACAATAAAGCTGTTGCAACTGTTGTAGATGTAAACTTGTCCTCTGGTAGTTGCTACAAATTCTGTAAGATTATGTCATACTGTTCAGGCAAACCACTAATCATTTTATACGCCAAATACAGGTCTTTAATCTCACAATTAACACCGCTTAAACGTCGCTGTAAGTCTTGTAATCGAGCAATATATAATGCAATCGTATCACCGTCTTGCATAACAGCTAAAAAGAATTCCATTAATAGTTTTCCTATCATTGCTTTTGACGATGGTTCAAAGTTGGACTCTAATGTAGACCATACATCTCTTAAATCTACCATACCATTTACAACTGGCTTAACTTGTGCACCCAATGACAGATATACAATAGACAATGCTTTGTATCTACGACAATTGTATTCACTTTTGTCTTTGGTTGTAACTAACGAAGATAAAACTTCTTTATCATCTTCTACATTTGTTATAAATCCATATAGTCCATTAGTGTGCAACAGCATTTCAATATTTATTTGCCATTCGCGGTAATTCTGTGCTCGTAACAACTTTTCAAAATCAAGCAAGTTTTTCAAGTCTTGACTATTTAAGTGCCATTTTTAATATAAAAATCACTTAAAATAATTATTTTTACTTCAGACTTTAACCAAAAATCAATTCCAAAATAATTAATTGCACATTCGACCGTTAATTAAAAATCATTTTCAACACAATTAATCATACGTTCGGCTGGTTTGACGGGTAAATTCTAACCAAAAAATACGAAATCTGTTATATCATTTGCGTTATCAATTCACGCAAATAATGTTCCAAAGTAAAGTATAACAAGACATCAACATCAAAAACGTACAATACAAGTTATTTTGATCGCTGAATTCCACAATTGATACAAAACACGTGTTTGAATTATTTGTAGGTTTAATGTAATCATTTGCCAACAACCTTGTTTAAAATTATACAAACACGTGTATATCGGAAGTCTGTTAACTTGATTTTATGTAATTGTAATACTATGTGTTTAAATAAAAGGCAACAATCTTTGTAACAAATATATTTTTTTAAGATCACACATTAACCACCGTTTTTTACTCGGCGGTCATCTTACATTCTATATTTAAAATTACTTATTTATTATCAATAATCACCTGCGGGTAAAAACAGGAAGTTGTAATTCGTAAATATCGAATTCAAATTTTGAATGTTACAAAATTCACACTTGAAATGGCAAGCGCTAGGCAAAATTCAACATTTTCAGGTAATGCCTGACCAATGTATTATCCCACGCAACTGTTATTTCTGGAGTTTTTCCAAAACTAAAAACAATTTGGTGTTGTTTTATGGCATTCTATAGCACAATGAAAGTGTGTGTTGCGGCACCCTGCAACGTGAAGTTAGAGGTGGTTTGTCACACAACCGGTCAGGTAACAGGTGCGTGTGCACAAAAGGGTTGTAACGCTACATGCTTTGACATTGTTGCTAAACGGTGTCAAAACTGCAAAGTAGGTTGGGATGCACCTGTTTGTAAAAGAGCAAGTGCTTGCAAATGGTTATGGTGTTCGCACAGTTTGACATAACCACGAAGCTGCACCAAGGAGCACAAAGCATAAGGCTGGTTGTGACAACTGATTGCAAACAGGTTCGTGTTTATGTGTCACTTGTCACGGACAGTTCTGTGTGTGATGAATCCAGTCCCATAATGACAGAACCAGTTTCAGTATTCTTTATTGTGCATGTCTAGAGTGTATTAATAGTTTATCTTCACTGCTTCTCATTTAGAAATGTTCTTGATTATAGCCACAATAATACAAATTTGTTTAGGTGTTGATGAAAAAATAGGCAATTTCTTTATACTTGTAGGTTGTTTGGCATTTGTTTTAAACAAAAATCGTTGCACTTGCCAGTTTAAATGAGGTTTGTTTGAAAGAAATGGATTTATATATTATGAGTGAGGAGAATTCCTATAATTGGACCAAAAAAGTAGAATTCGAGTTTTAGGATCTTTATTAAAATAAATTTGCATATACTTGGAATAACAAATGATGTACAACGTGTTGCTATTGCTTTTATAGATTTAATTGCTCAAGGTTGCTCACTTGCCTCTTTTATTACTCATTAAATCTGTTTGAATATTTGTTCAAGTTAAATCATTTTATATGAAAGCTCTCCCCCGTACTTTTAAATTGAAACTTTTTTTTTAGTTGCCCAAAAAATTTTACCCTGATTTCATTACTGGAATTGAGGAAAGTACATTATTTTGCTTTTCTAAAATTTTGAACTCCCAAAAATTTTTAACTGTATAAATAGTGTAATATTGTATTTCTTGAGTTAAAAAACTTGAACTTTTATTTTTTCAGATTGGCGATAAAATGAAGAAACCAAAGATTTGACAATATAGATATAAAGCCACTTGCGAGAACAGGTGAAGCTACAGTAACGTATGGTAATATGGAATATGCTGCAACCGCAATTGAATGGCTTGATGGGAAAGGTTTTAAAAGCAGTACCATTAAAGTGCAATTGGCAACAAAACGGTGTAATTGGGATGACAGGGGTAGATATGTAGGAGGTATGCATTATGGTGGTTTTGTAGAAGGCAGTAGAGGCTTTATAGATGGAAACCACAATGTGAACGAAGAGGTAACATGTATAGTATTTGCGGAAAGGTTGGCCATCAATTTATTTTACGATAGATTGTGCGGTATGAAATTCTTTAATTATCCTTTTGACTGTCTACAATGTTCTCAGTCTTTTATAAAATTAACATGAGATGAAGTTGGTGAGTGATATAAGCACTCTATCATCCACTGACATATGCCAAAACCAATTTTTATAATTTTGCACCAATAATTACCCTTTTGTATAAATGTTTTGAATACATTGTACTGTATATTTTGTTTAATATAGATCACAATCCCTCCAATTTGTCTAGTATCAGAATCACAGTGAACATATCAATAATTATCTAGTTTTAATTCTATGGTTTGGATATCTTCAGTTTGTCTTGTTTCAGTTGCTAATAGGATTTTAGGATTGTAATGCAATACGGCACCCTCAATTTCGTCTTTATGTTTAAAGGCACTTTGAGAACTTAAGTAGATGATATTCATATTATATTCAATGAAAGTAATTTTTTTTTGACCAAATATAGATTTTCCATTCATATACTTGATTGTCTTACTAGTATCACCTTTTGCATAAATTTGTTGAAATTTGATTTTGATTTCTTGGTAATATAGTTGTTGCTGTTTTGTTTAATCACTGACGGATCACTGAAATCAAAGCCATTAAGGTCATATACTTAGTCCTTTTCTTTACAGAAAATTTAAATTTCGTTTTTGGAACGACATTTCTTTGCACCATAGTAATAGTAAACGTCAACACGAGAACCATCTTTTCGAGGGAGTTCTTTCCGTTTTCATTCAAGATTGGTATTGCCAGCAATAACCTGTTCAACAGAAGTACCAATATTTTCGGATTGATTGTCTACACTAGAAATACCAGTAGTAGATTTCTCCCCAACATCAGAAATCCTTATAAGAGTTGAATCACTTGAATCCGAGTTTTTATATACATTTATGATTCCACTACTGTTACTCATATCCGATGTGGAAACAGGAGTAATTAATTTGTTTATATCTTTTATTTTTAAAGTAGATTCATTTACTTTTATATGTTTAAATTCAATAACAGCATTGCGAATCGGATCAAAAACCCTGTAACCACAAGTAAACCTCGCATAACCCACAAAAATACATTTTCTGGATTTATATTCAAATTTGGATCTATATCTTTTGGGAATGTGTATAAAAGCAAGTGAACCAAAAACTCTAAAATAGGAAATACGAGTTTTCCGTCCTGTCCATAACTCATACACAGTCATTTTGGGTTTAGTCAAATGTGGAATTCGATTTTTAGCATGAACGTAATATTGTAGTGCCTCGGCCCAAAATTTGGGACCTACTTGAGATGAAATTAACAAAGTTTTAACTGCATCTATCGCATCTAATTAATCTTTTCAGCGACTCCATTTTGTTCAGGGCTGTAGACACTATTACGTTGATGATTAATACCAATACTACAAAATTAATTTTTAATTTCTGTAGCACAAAACTCTATTCCGTTATCAGAACGAACTCAAACTACTTTTAAATTCAGCATATGCTCAGACTGAGCAACAAAATCTTTAATTCGGTGAAAAGTTTCATCCTTACTTTTAATAGGATAGGTAGCTACCAATCGAGGAAAATCATGAATGATGCTCAAAAAAATTTAGTACCACCAGCACTAATCACGGGTGCTTCACTCCACAGATCCATGTGTAGCAATTCCAGAGGTCTACTTGATTGTATACCTGATAACCTTTTAAAAGGCCCTCGCTTTATTTTTCCGTCTACACATGATTGACAGTTAACATTATCTTTATTAATCCTGTCTATTCCTAATACTATTTTATCCTTTATGGCCCTATAAATATTGTCTGAGCTTATATGTGCACATCTTTCATACCACAACATTAAAGGGTTTGAATCTGTTGATGTAACATTTAAATTGGGTTGTAAAATCAACAAGTGCTTATTTTTCTCTGCTTTAACAGCATATAAACCCTTAGATTTCTGAATACGAATAAACAACTAATCATCTGGTGTATAAACTTTGAGGAATTCTTTTCTACCAACAAAGTAAAAACCACTTTCAACAACAGTGCCTAGGCTAATGAAATTTTTAGACAGTTCAGGAACATAAAACACTTCTTTCAAAGTAACATGTACCTTAGAACCATTATCATTCATCAAATAAACATCTACATTATCTACACCTTTAGCTTCTAAACTACCTTTCCCTTGATTAACATTTTTGTTTATTTCTTTGAAATCAGCAAACAACTCTTGATCATTACACGAGTGGTGGGTTGCACCAGTGTCTTATACAAATTCATATTCAAACACAGCTTTTTCCACATTATGTAGCTGCAAAAACCAAGCTCCTTCTATATCATAAACTGAACCTTTAGATCACGAGGATACATAGGCTCGTCTTTCTTTATTATTACTACCACTATTGCCAACAAAAGAATTATTCTGCTTAGACTTTACATTATTTGAAACAAATTGTTTATTATCAAATATTTTGTTTACCTTGCAATTCTTAGCAAAATGGCCCATTTTGTTACACTTAAAACACCTAATATTGGATTTTGCTACTAAACTTGTCTCAGAAGAACTTCTTACGCCAACTGCGAAAGCGCCTGAAACAGAAGGATTACCTACAGTTAAGTTAGCTAACGTATTCTGTAGACGGCCTTCTTCTGACAATAAAGCTGTTGCAACTGTTGTAGATGTAAACTTGTCGTCTGGTAGTTGCTACAAATTCTGTAAGATTATGTCATACTGTTCAGGCAAACCACTAATCATTTTATACGCCAAATACAGGTCTTTAATCTCACAATTAACACTGCTTAAACGTCGCTGTAAGTCTTGTAATCGAGCAATATATAATGCAATCGTATCACCGTCTTGCATAACAGCTAAAAAGAATTCCGTTAATAGTTTTCCTATCATTGCTTTCGACGATGGTTCAAAGTTGGACTCTAATGTAGACCATACATCTCTTAAATCTACCATACCATTTACAACTGGCTTAACTTGTGCACCCAATGACAGATATACAATAGACAATGCTTTGTATCTACGACAATTGTATTCACTTTTGTCTTTGGTTGTAACTAACGAAGATAAAACTTCTTTATCATCTTCTACATTTGTTATAAATCCATATAGTCCATTAGTGTGCAACAGCATTTCAATATTTATTCGCCATTCGCGGTAATTCTGTGCTCCTAACAACTTTTCAAAATCAAGCAAGTTTTTCAAGTCTTCACTATTTAAGTGCCATTTTTAATATAAAAATCACTTAAAATAATTATTTTTACTTCAGACTTTAACCAAAAATCAATTCCAAAATAATTAATTGCACATTTGACCGTTAATTAAAAATCATTTTCAACAGAATTAATCATACGTTCGGCTGGTTTGACGGGTAAATTCTAACCAAAATATACGAAATCTGTTATTTCATTTGCATTATCAATTCACGCAAATAATGTTCCAAAGTAAAGTATAACAAGACATCAACATCGAAAACGTACAATACAAGTTATTTTGATCGCTGAATTCCACAATTGATACAAAACACGTGTTCGAATTATTTGCAGGTTTAATGTAATCCTTTGCCCACAACCTTGTTTAAAATTATACAAACACGTGTATATCGGAAGTCTGTTAACTTGATTTTATGTAATTGTAATACTATGTGTTTAAATAAAAGGCAACAATCTTTGTAACAAATATATTTTTTTAAGATCACACATTAACCACCGTTTTTTACTCGGCGGTCATCTTACATTCTATATTTAAAATTACTTATTTATTATCAATAATCACCTGCGGGTAAAAACAGGAAGTTGTAATTCGTAAATATCGAATTCAAATTTGAATGTTACAAAATTCACACTTGAAATAGCAAGCGCTAGGCAAAATTCAACATTTTCAGGTAATGCCTGACCAATGTATTATCCCACGCAACTGTTATTTCTGGAGTTTTTCCAAAACTAAAAACAATTTGGTCTTGTTTTATGGCATTCTATAGCACCATGAAAGTGTGTGTTGCGGCACCCTGCAACGTGAAGTTGGAGGTGGTTTGTCACACAACCGGTCAGGTAACAGGTAACTGCAAAGTAGGTTGGGATGCACCTGTTTGTAAAAGAGCAAGTGCTTGCAAATGGTTATGGTGTTCGCACAGTTTGACATAACCACGAAGCTGCACCAAGGAGCACAAAGCATAAGGCTGGTTGTGACAACTGATCGCAAACAGGTTCGTGTTTATGTGTCACTTGTCACGGACAGTTCTGTGTGTGATGAATCCAGTCCCATAATGACAGAACCAGTTTCAGTATTCTTTATTGTGCATGTCTAGTGTATTAATAGTTTATCTTCACTGCTTCTCATTTAGAAATATTCTTGATTATAGCCACAATAATACAAGTTTGTTTAGATGTTGATGAAAAAATAGGCAATTTCTTTATACTCGTAGGTTGTTTGGCTTTTGTTTTAAACAAAAATCGTATGCACTTGCCAGTTTAAATGAGGTTTGTTTGAAAGAAATGGATTTATATATTATGAGTGAGGAGAATTCCTATAATTGGACCAAAAAAGTAGAATTCGAGTTTTAGGATCTTTATTAAAATAAATTTGCATATACTTGGAATAACAAATGATGTACAATGTGTTGCTATTGCTTTTATAGATTTAATTGCTCAAGGTTGCTCACTTGCCTCTTTTATTACTCATTAAATTTGTTTGAATATTTGTTCAAGTTAAATCATTTTGTATGAAAGCTCTCCCCCGTACTTTTAAATTGAAACTTTTTTTTTAGTTGCCCAAAAAATTTTACCCTGATTTCATTACTGGAATTGAAGAAAGTACATTATTTTGCTTTTCTAAAATTTTGAACTCCCAAATTTTTTTAACTGTATAAATAGTGTAATATTGTATTTCTTGAGTTAAAAAACTTGAACTTTTATTTTTTCAGATTGCCGATAAAATGAAGAAACCAAAGATTTGACAATATAGATATAAAGCCACTTGCGAGAACAGGTGAAGCTACAGTAACGTATGGTAATATGGAATATGCTGCATCCGCAATTGAATGGCTTGATGGGAAAGGTTTTAAAAGCAGTACCATTAAAGTGCAATTGGCAACAAAACGGTGTAATTGGGATGACAGAGGTAGATGTGTAGGAGGTATGCATTATGGTGGTTCGAAGAAGGCAGTAGAGACTTTATAGATGGAAGCCACAATGTGAACGAAGAGGTAACATATATAGTATTTGCGGAAAGGTTGGCCATCAATTTATTTAACGATAGATTGTGCGGTATGAAATTCTTTAATTATCCTTTTGACTGTCTACAATGTTATCAGTCTTCTATAAAATTAACATGAGATGAAGTTGGTGTGTGATATAAGCACTCTATCATCCACTGACATATGCCAAAACCAATTTTTATAATTTTGCACCAATAATTACCCTTTTGTATAAATGTTTTGAATACATTGTATATATTTTGTTTAATATAGATCACAATCCCTCCAATTTGTCTAGTATCAGAATCACAGTGAACATATCAATAATTATCTAGTTTTAATTCTATGGTTTGGATATCTTCAGTTTGTCTTGTTTCAGTTGCTAATAGGATTTTAGGATTGTAATGCAATACGGCACCCTCAATTTCGTCTTTATGTTTAAAAGCACTTTGAGAACTTAAGTAGATGATATTCATATTATATTCAATGAAAGTAATTTTTTTTTGACCAAATATAGATTTTCCATTCATATACTTGATTGTCTTACTAGTATCACCTTTTGCATAAATTTGTTGAAATTTGATTTTGATTTCTTGGTAATATAGTTGTTGCTGTTTTGTGTAATCACTGACGGATCACTGAAGTCAAAGTCATTAAGGTCATATACTTAGTCCTTTTCTTTACAGAAAATTTAAATTTCGTTTTTGGAACGACATTTCTTTGCACCATAGTAATAGTAAACGTCGACACGAGAACCATCTTTTTGAGGGAGTTCTTTCCGTTTTCATTCAAGATTGGTATTGCCAGCAGTAACCTGTTCAACAGAAGTACCAATATTTTCGGATTGATTGTCTACACTAGAAATACCAGTAGTAGATTTCTCCCCAACATCAGAAATCCTTATAAGAGTTGAATCTCTTGAATCCGAGTTTTTATATACATTTATGATTCCACTACTGTTACTCATATCCGATGTGGAAACAGGAGTAATTAATTTGTTTATACCTTTTATTTTTAAAGTAGATTCATTTACTTTTATATGTTTAAATTCAATAACAGCATTGCTAATCGGATCAAAAACCCTGTAACCACAAGTAAACCTCGCATAACCCACAAAAATACATTTTCTGGATTTAGATTCGAATCTGGATCTATATCTTTTAGGAATGTGTATAAAAGCAAGTGAACCAAAAACTCTAAAATAGGAAATACGAGTTTTCCGTCCTGTCCATAACTCATACACAGTCATTTTGGGGTTAGTCGAATGTGGAATTCGATCTTTAGCATGAACGTAATATTGTAGTGCCTCAACCCAAAATTTGGGACCTACTTGAGATGAAATTAACAAAGTTTTAACTGCATCTATCGCATCTAATTAATCTTTTCAGCGACTCCATTTTGTTCAGGGCTGTAGACACTATTACGTTGATGATTAATACCAATACTACAAAATTAATTTTTAATTTCTGTAGCACAAAACTCTATTCCGTTATCAGAACGAACTCAAACTACTTTTAAATTCAGCATATGCTCAGACTGAGCAACAAAATCTTTAATTCGGTGAAAAGTTTCATCCTTACTTTTAATAGGATAGGTAGCTACCAATCGAGGAAAATCATGAATGATGCTCAAAAAATACTTAGTACCACCAGCACTAATCACGGGTGCTTCACTCCACAGATCCACGTGTAGCAATTCCAGAGGTCTACTTGATTGTATACCTGATAACCTTTTAAAAGGCCCTCGCTTTATTTTTCCGTCTACACATGATTGACAGTTAACATTATCTTTATTAATCCTGTCTATACCTAATACTATTTTATCCTTTATGGCCCTATAAATATTGTCTGAGCTTATATGTGCACATCTTTCATACCACAACATTAAAGGGTTTGAATCTGTTGATGTAACATTTAAATATGGTTGTAAAATCAACAAGTGCTTATTTTCTCTGCTTTAACAGCATATAAACCCTTAGATTTATGAATACGAATAAACAACTAATCAACTGGTGTATAAACTTTGAGGAATTCTTTTCTACCAACAAAGTAAAAACCACTTTCAGCAACAGTGCCTAGGCTAATCAAATTTTTAGACAGTTCAGGAACATAAAACACTTCTTTCAAAGTAACATGTACCTTAGAACCATTATCATTCATCAAATAAACATCTACATTATCTACACCTTTAGCTTCTAAACTACCTTTCCCTTGATTAACATTTTTATTTATTTCTCTGAAATCAGCAAACAACTCTTGATCATTACACGAGTGGTTGGTTGCACCAGTGTCTTATACAAATTCATATTCAAACACAGCTTTTTCCACATTATGTAGCTGCAAAAACCAAGCTCCTTAGTAGAGTATAATTGGGAATATGAGACCCACATTTCCTCCAGAATCCCACATTTCCTCACACATCTGGACCAATTTACATGTAAATTCCCATATTGAGGAAATGAGGGAGATGAATCTCCTCCTGGCTCCGCCTTGCTCTCCGCCTTGCTCGGACACCCCCCAACCATTTTGATTACGTCACACCCGCATTCTTTCCACCCACGAGATAAATCTTTTTCCACACTTCCACCCACGAGATAAATGTACATTGTTTGGTATCAATTAATATTAGATTTTTCTCAGCTACCCGAATCTCTAAGAATTTTTTAGATTGCATCACCCCCCAGGGAGCTACCCTCATTTTAAGATTTCTTACCTATAGCGACTTTGAGCGTTCTTATAAATTTTTTTTATACATGCGATACATCTTATTAGTCTAAAATTTTACGCAGAATTCGAATCTGTAAACAGATTTGAAATCGGACCACGCCCTGCAAAGTTATACCCCTTTAAAGTCCTGATCTTCTAAATTTTGCTCTCTGCTCTATAAGCAAACCTAACAAATAGTTTTTTTCGTCTATCCATTGCATCTTTCGAGATAAACCTATCTTGTTTGGTATCAATTAATATTAGAATTTTCTCAGCTACCCGAATTTCTAGGAATTTTTTAGATTGCGCCATCCCCCAGGGAGCTACCCTCATTTTAATATTTCTTACCTGTAGCGACTTTTGAGCGTTCTTATAAATTTTTTATACATGCAATACATCTTGTTAGTCTAGAATTTTATGTAGAATCCGAATCTGTAAACAGATTTAAAATAGGGCCACCCCTTACCATTTTACACACACCCTCTAAATTATAAATTTCCTGCGGCTCATATCTAAAAGAAAATCTAAAGCCCATTCTTAAAACTTTTTATTACAGACAATTTTTACTAATACAGTTTAAATTTTGTAAACCACATTTCTAAATACATATTCACAATTTTTTATTCTTAACCTAGAACTTCTCATATCGGCTTATACTTATTAATATTTATTTCTAAATAGAGCACCTTTTCCAAAGACCAACCGGACCCACATGTTTCAAATTCCTCTGATTTTGTTCTTATGGTTTCGCTTAAGACCTCGTACATATTTTCCAGATTACTAGAAGACGTTATAACCACATTTTTTGTGTTAAAGGATTTCACATCGGTAGTCTCTTCCCCCATTTTGGTGTAAACGCCGTAGAGTTCGCAGTAGACTTTTATTGCTGTATGTTGTATTCTTTTTTCATTTATTAATCGAATAAATCGCTCTTTCTGCTTCCAAAGAAACTCGGACACTCCATCGTCGACATGGCGTTCTTTATGCGATAGCTAGCCATACGGTTGTTGAAGTCTGTACTAACCATTTCTACACCATCGTCGTTAGTAGCGGTAACTGATGCATTTTTATGTCTGTTGCTCCTTAAGTGTGCAGCATAGGTAGTCTTTTCCATTTCGAAATCGCATACTTTACACATAATTCGTGGTTGTTTCGTACAAGGCTCTTTAACAGCTAGCGGGGCTGAACGTTTACGGCTTAATGACATACCGTGCTGTTTTTCCTTGTGTCGCTGTAAGCTGTCCATTCTCGTAAAAGCGATACCGCAAGACCCACAGTTAAAGTACTTTGCTGCGGACGGATGTATAAGCTTAACCCTGGGCGATGTTACACCACGACACTTGTTTTGGTGCCGTTTGAGAGCATTTTTCCAGGTATAGGAAGCACCGCAAGAGTTGCATTTAAAACCGTTTGCAGATACCATTTTAGTACAAAACAAAATCCGCACTATAGCACTTGACTTGTAAGCGAACTAACTTATAACTAAAGAGTTTACTCTTGCGCACCTGCTTTATGTACCCTATAGAATGCAAACCGAAGGTTTCCGAAGACACCCGAACGAAGTTGAGGATTCAGCGAGGAACTAAATGACGTCATAATCCTTGCTGCTCGTCCAATACATTTAGCGCCAATGCATGCACCCGGTTCGCATCGTCGATGGTGCGAATACCGTTAGTAGATGCATCGGAAACGTCTTCCATGTTATACGGATCGCGTGCATATTAAAAATCCAAAAGGGTGATAGCACACGCACACAAATTGTGTGCAAGTCGTGCTGTAGAAGATGCAGTGCTACTATAACCAAAAACTTAATAAAAACACTTTAAACCTTTGCTAAGGGAATACCAAACTTGTCTACAGAATACTTACTAATAAAGCAATTTAATTTTAAATAACTTCTACATCATATTTTAGGAAATGGACGGCTTGAATATTTTCTAAATGAATCACCGAGCGAAAGTATATGCTTAGCAGTATTTAAATTAACCATTAATTTCCCATTTTTACGACCGTGGTTAATTATAGATTAAAATTTAATTTGTGCACGTTCGAGCTTTTCATAAACTAACATATTTTATAGCAACAATGCGCTGTATAATACATGCATACCCCTTCGCCGCGCTACTGCTATTCTTGTAATTGCTAGAAAAAGTCACTCTCCTTTTTACTGTTAGAACCGATGCAAAGCACCATTTTTTTATACTTTCTATAGCACATCGCGCACTTTTTCGTCTGATAATTAAATTTTGCTTTTGTAGGCTTTTACACTTTCGCATAGCGGTCGGCCGCACGTAATGATTTCTAGAACCGGTAAGTACTTGATATCGTCCAAATAGAGAATTAGATGCTCGATGTCTGTCAACTTCCAATTCCCTCGTAAAAGGTAGGTCAGCGCCGCGGCGCTGACCTAACCTATTAATTTTTCTTTTTATCTAACCTAGGTCCACCCTTGGTTTTTAATGGAAAAACTCATTAAAAAGCAATTAGTGCTAGAGGCAATTTCACCCTATGGGGTAATTTCAATCTATAGAGCAATTTTACCCTATGGGGTAATTTCACCCTATGGGGCAATTTCACCCTATGGGGTAATCTCGCCCTAACTTAACATCCTACATATATATCCGGATATTTGTCGATGCGCACACCTGCCGACCTAGGTCGGATAACAAAACAGTTCCTAAACCAGAGAATGTAAGCGATATGGCGGTGTCCGACATATTCGACTATTTTCGGTAATATACGCCCCACTCTGTAGGATACATAAGGGAACAAATTTTCGTATTCAATTTAGTATTTGACGGTAGCTAGAACGGTAAACATGAGCGTCTTCAAGGTGATTAACGTTTCTCAACTTCTTGGGAATAAAGTGAAACCGACAAATGAGCGATCTGGATTATGGCTGTTGACAGAAAATTTGTGCAACAATAATCTGGTAACAGATATTGGTAATATTTGTTATGTCGAAGGCGAACAGATGCTGACTGGTGGACTACACACACCAATTACAGAACCATTTTGTGACAATATAATGTTGGTTAAAATTTGCGACTTTTCTGATGCCGAGCAAACATCTGCAAGCAAAAGGATGTTTATCCTAAAAAAAGAAATTTGTGGTGCATTTAAACAGCTATCTACGAAGAAAGTGTGATCGATTTGTTTCCGCTAGGCATGGTGTTAAAGCTAAGCCCCCGTTTTCTCTGGAAAGCACTAACAAGATGGGTCAGAGAGTAAAAGAAATTATCGGAAAAGAAGACGTCGAATGCATTAATAAAAAATTCCAAAATCTTATATGTGTTCCATACAAAGTGGAACTAGCAGATGTTAAGTTGGAAACTTTATTGGAGGAACTACCAGATATATTAAACGAACTCGAAAAAGATTATTTCTATCTTTTTGACATGGATGTAACCCAAGATTTTGCGGGTATATTTAGCAAGATGGAGATGTGTAATTATTTAACTACAAACCATAACTTTTGCTATAAGGGCGAATACGAAGAAAAGTGTAATATTATAGTTGACAACGATAAAACTGTAGGAATTGATTGTTTAACATGGCTAACAACCAATGCGAGAATTAAGATATACAACAAATTTGTGTGTCAGATAACAAGTCCTGGTGTTAATAAACAACTTGGCAATCATATACTAGATTTTTTTACATTGTCCAGATGTACATTTAAGGGAAACATTTGCGTCTACTTTGGCTAAAGAACATGGTATTACGCGATTGGAAGCGACAATATACAATTGTGCAATTGGAAGCTATGTCAGTGCGGAACGGGTGTATAATCGCTTAAAAGATTGTTTAACGTTATTGGAAGATAGTAAGTTATACTTCCTAAAGGCGCCAATGTACTCGGTACCACTTGCCAAAATGTGGAGTAAGCTATCGGACAAGCTACAAAATAGCTGCTGTTTAGTGTATAATAACCTGCTACAGTACGTGTATTGGGGTAATGGCAATACAAAGAAATTGACGGGCTTGCAAATTAAGTTGTCCGAAAAACCAAAAGAAAGGGAAACATTGATAAAGTATGTGCTTTCGGCTTTTAGTTTTAACTATTTACCCGTAAATTATTTGGAAATAGTAGAGGAGGAAGACAGCCAAGATAAAATAAAAATCATACACAAGTGCTACATTAAAGCAGGTAGTACATATTTTACCCAATCTGCAACACCATATTCTACAATTCCAAAAGAAATAGCCATTTCGGAATTGGGATTGATAAATACACCTAACATTCGCCCAGAGGTTGTACGACAACGCGCAAATATTGGTAGTAAACTCTATCCGTTTACGCTAAAGGAAATTGTCCCATTATGCATGCCATACGCTGTAAGTGGAAGGAAAAGACAACTGGAATTAGAGGAAATGGATGCAAAAGGCGAAAATTGGACTGCATGGAAAACACTGCGACAATACGCGAACAATACAAAGATGTGTTAGACAAAGAACATCTTATTAGAGAAATGAAGAAGAATTAAAAGATTATTTTATGTGTCGATGGACTGACTTAGATACATCCGGGTTGTACAAGCTGTATGCATTTGCGGTTAGTAAGAAAGACTTTTTAGTTATGTAGGCGTTCTTGCAGAAAAGGATGGTACTAAATCCGTATACTTTTTAAAAGGTTATTCTAAAACGTATTTATCAAAATGGCAGATAACAAAGACGAACTAAGGAATGCGGGTTTCGTAACCTTGGCGTACACCACACGCAAAGGGGTTCCGCTAAACATTGTATATTTACCTAGTAAAGAACCTTTCAGATCATTTAAAACCGAGGGTCTTACAACCTATAACAACCATATATTCCCAAAAGTGGTGGATATGCAACTACACAACGGTGTGTGGGAGAAAAGGATTTCCTCAATACCGACAAGAAGAAGTCGATCAAGCTAACAAGATACGTATGCAGGATATAGTGGAAAGCTGCGATTAAAAGATTGTCACAAGCTGCAAGAATTTCACGAAGGAATGGATCTGGTTGTCGGCGGAATCAAAGACTTTAAATATAGAGGCAAACTTTGGTACATTTTACAATTCGAAAACCTAGACGGTCTTTATGTATCAAACTATTGGTTAGAAAAGGAGATAGAAGACTTGGGTGTCGATTTAAATTTTAAGCTGCGAATAAAATTAGATAAAATTAAAACCACTGCAAACAAACATAAAGAAAGGACTGTCTTCTGTGTATAACTTTGTATTAAAATTAAGTTTAAATGACTCCATGCTTGGCATTAAATATTTTAAATTTGTTATGTATAATGTCAGAATAAACATTTTATAATAGTATATAACATTGTCCTTTATTTATAAAAGGCTGTGACGTTACCCCGAAATAGCACTCGCACAGAGAGGGTGCGCATGCGCAGCGAGCATGGGCAGGGTGCGTACGCGCAGGGGTGCGCATGGGCAGGGCTGTGCATGCGCAGGGTGCTCATGGGCTGGGATGTGTCTGGGCGTACACGAGGGAAGCGGATGTTAACAGTCACCAAGCATCCAATTCTTTATTTGGATGGTATCGAGTACTTGTCTGCGTATGTATCCGGAGTAAAGAATACGATTTGCATACGCAGCTTATTAATAAAATTAGTTTATCGAGGAAGATGACAAAGGTACATCATTCCTAATAGTACAACAATCTACGCATGGGGCGTAAAGGTATAAGATAGTTGTTTATATTTGTATGGATTTTGTAAATCTATTGTATATATTAGTTTTAAGATTCCATAATTTTTAAGTTCTTCTCCCACCTTCCAAATCCTTCTGGCTTCTATCCTGGTTGACAGAATATACGTGTTATCTCCACGTGGTATTCGCGGGACACGGCGGTTTTAGATTTCTCGGGAGATGGTTGGCTAAGGCATATGTCTTGCGTAGCAAAAAAAAAGGATTTTAAAGATGGAGTTAAATATATAGATGAGCAAAAATTAGTGATTTGGGTCTTTAAACGCATAACTTTGTATGGGGTGGTCCTATTTAAAATCTATTTACAGATTTGGGGTTCCTAGAAAAATTTAATATTAGTTGATACCTAGCAAAATATATTTATCTTAAAAGAGTGACTACTCTGCGTATAATAAATACAATATAACACTTGTCAACAAAAAAAGTTGTAGGGAAAATTAAAGACGTATTTAATGGGGGTCCAGTATTAGAATTTGTTGGTAGTAATGTTAAGTCCTACTGTATTGTAGGCGAGAAAGATACGATTAAAAAAGATTAAAGGGGCCTCACGAAGTGTAGTTAAGTAAAACCGAGGGTCTTACAACCTATAACGAGCATATATCCCCAAAAGGGGTGGGCATCCAGCTACGCAACAGTGCGTGGGAGAATAAGGATTCTCTCCAATAAGAAATTAAAGTTTCCATGTACGTAACACCAGTCATTGGGTAACGGTAGAAATGCGGAACCTATAAAGACGATTATTAATTATGGTTTAGGAAAATAGTAGTTTTCGTGGACTAAATAAAATAGCTTAGACTGGTTAATGTATATGACTACATATTCTCGTACATATCCACAAACATCTGCTTACGTTCGTATACGAACATGGCGATGCCGGTAGTTTTTGTTTAACAATTAGTAGGAAAGATACGTCAGGTGTTAGTGCGTGGAAGCCCATAGGATCGTTGGATTCAAAAAGAACGGTGCGGCGGGATGTATGGTGGTCTCCGTTAGAATAATCGAAAGTGGTTAATCAATTGTATTAGATGTTTAAATAAGCGAAAGTGTAAAGACCTACATAAACAAAAATTTAATTATCCGACAAAAAGTGCGTGATGTGCTACACTTATAAAGAAAGTATGGAATGGTGCTTTTTAGCGGCCCTACCCGTAAAAAGGGCGACTGACTTTTTCAAGCAACTACAAGAATAGCAGTAGCACAGAGAAGGGGTATGCATGTATTATACAGTTGCTACAAAATATGTTAGTTTACGCGTAGCTCGGATGTGTAATTGATCACGACTTAAAGATCCCTCGGAGGTTTAAAAATTCTCGGCCTATTGTCGTTTGAAAAATGTTTGTAAATTATCAGAACAGGAGCGGGTCGAAGTTTAAGTTAGATGGATGATTGACTGAGTTTTTTCTACCTTTTACGAGGGAATTGGAAGTTGACAGACATCGAGCATCTAATTCTCTATTTGGACGATATCAAGTACTTACCGGTTCTAGAAATCATTACGTGCGGCCGACCGCTATGCGAAAGTGTAAAAGCCTACAGAAGCAAAATTTAATTATCAGACGAAAAAGTGCGCGATGTGCTATAGAAAGTATAAAAATGGTGCTTTGCATCGGTTCTAACAGTAAAAGGAGAGTGACTTTTCTAGCAATTACAAGAATAGCAGTAGCGCGGCGAAGGGGTATGCATGTATTATACAGCGCATTGTTGCTATAAAATATGTTAGTTTACGAGAAGC
>JARFIW010000087.1:0-151987 GCA_036346225.1 Platerodrilus igneus | reverse complement strand
CAAATCATTTCAGAATTTAACACTTTATTTCAATTGTCTTTTGGACGAAGACAGTATAGGAAAAACTTCCCGCATACACATTGATTTAGATAAACCTTCTGTTTAAATTAAGACACGGTACATGCAAATGCAAAGACAGTTTGATATAAAATTGCCACTCGCATCGCAGGTGATTGAGACCCAACCAGCGACAAGTAACATAAGGCTAACACCGATACGAGTAGTTAAATTTAGCGAAAAATTGAAAGATTTTGAATTGTATTTTAATTCTTTTCGTACTTTGATAGGTTCCAATCAACATTTTTCTCTAATTGAAAAGTATTATTTTTTGTTAAACAGTTTCGATGATAAATCTAAGCAGCTCATTCAACATTTAGCTGTCTCTAATGATACTTACCCTATAGCCCTAAAAATTATCACTAGTCGATATGAAAATAAACGATTAGTTCTTACCACTTATTTAAACCGTATGGAACGAGCTTCAAAAGAAAATGTTCGCTCGTTATTAAATTTATTTATTGAAAGCACTAGATGCTTTGAAAAATTTCGAAAACATGGATTTGTTTGATTTTATTATTTTTAATTGGTTATTGCAGAAGTTAAATTCAGATACTGCCAAACGTTACGAAATGCAAATCTTTCGGAAACACCAACTTTTGAAGAATTGAAGGCATTTTACATCAATCGTGTAAAGCGTTGGGAATAAACAATTTGATGTTCCAAAAACATCGGAAACCGTCAATTAGGCTACTAAAGGTAAAACTAAATTCTCGTATTTGAATAGACAAAATTCAGCTCGCATAGCGTTTGTATCTACAGTATAATGTAAGCAACGGCCGCTACACTTGCGATCACGTCCCCTATGGCTCCATCCAAAGGTACTACATTGGGTTTAAACGTGAAAAATAAACATGCTTCAAATAAATCTGATTTCATAATTAATCGATCATAAATAAATATATAAACAAAACTAAAGTTGGGTTTTGAATATGGTATCCCTAACATTGGCTTTGGAGTGTCTGATCAACAAGACACAAGCAAAAAGTAGAAGGAGAGGGATCCGTAATACCAGATAGCATCTGCCAGCTCTGCTTACCGGTACGACCTGAAGGGTCGACTTAAAGCTACCCAAATCCAGCTAACTAGTAATTATTAATAGATTCAAATTTCTAAGTATACGCCAAATTTACTAATAGCAAATCCAGCTATATATTCCTACTCTATAAATTTACAAAGTCGTCCTCCCTCGTCTAAGTGTTTTATTTTAAGTTTAGCATTCCCAGCAGTCGTTCTCAGTCAAGCCGAATCTTCGCAGGTAGACTTTCAGTGCACCGTGCCCTGTTATTAGCTACATCATCTTATGGTCGAGCTTCACTTTCATTTTATCTCTGGCGTCTATGCTAGGTATAAATTTGTGTTTCAATCTGCCCGTGGCAGCGTTGTTCCACATCTCTTCCCACTGCCGGATTGACCGTTCTCGCAGTTTTTTCTTAATTAGCGACCTCGGTAACGATGAATGCGATGTAAGAAACTTCCCTGTTGTTGCCTCTTTGGCCAACTCATCTATTCTAAAGTTTCCTCGATTGCCGTCATGCGACCTAACCCAACAAAACTTGAAATCTCGAAACCCAAGTGCCGCGTGTGCAATCTTCCAGATGTCCTCTTGAAGATCTGTCGAGACATTCATATTTTCCAGTGCAGTCAGGGCCGATTTGCAGTCGCTGATGATAGAGAACCCATCTGTGTCCGAGTGATTAATAACGTACTCTATAGCTTCTCTTATAGCTACCATCTCGTACTGATAGATAGTGCTCCAACCCATAAGTTTGGTTTGGAATCGGAACACTTCCCTCTACTCCTTATATACAACGAACGTCGCTCTGCCTGCCCATCATCCATTTGCGAGCCATCTGTATAGATCCTCATCCCCGTCGCGTTTTCTTCGCTTTTAGCAAACTCGATCTCCTTGACATCAGCAGGATGTTCTTGCTCAGAAATGACAATTTTTGTTTCAACCTCACTACTGCCAAGACCGACACTTTCAACAACTTCCAGACCTATCCTTATACCTACGAGTTTCCGATCACTAACCTTTCTGACGATATATTCGATTGGGAGAATTCTATTAATCACCAAGATCGCTTCTGTGGAAGTAGTCCTATACACTGTTGACGCCCTGACCGCAGTTATACGCTGAACGCTCGTCAATTGTCTGACTTCCGTGACCTTACAGCCCTCCGCCCAAACAGATGCCACATACAGCATCGCCGGTTTTATTGCTCAAGCGTAGACTGTTCTCAACGATTCGCCTCTAAATCCCCAGTTGCTACTGCTATCATTCTACTGAATATTTCGCTGCCCTTACTTTTGACGCATTGCACGTGAGACTTCCAATTCAATTTGTTGCCTAATTTAACACCTATGTATGTCATGACTTCCTTGAACGGGATCTTTTCCCCTCCTAGCTCTAGTCCGGTTTCCTTCCGGAATAAAAGGCCTCCGATTTGTTGTGTTAAATTTCAATATGACCTTTCTCGACCATTCATACAACCTGCACCAAACCTGGTCCGGTTTTGTTCGTATCTCCATTATTAATCTCGACCTGATAATCAACAGTATATCGCCTACGAATCCAACAATTGAGCATTCTTTGCGCAAATTAACTGATGTGATTACACTTCGTAAAAAGACATCTGTTTCAGAATTAGTGGTTAAAGATGTTCAAACCAATGCATTCTCGAAAAATTTAGAAAAATTGAAAAATGGACAGTTAACCAGCAAACTACTTCGTCCATGAGAGAATGCGAACTCTTCAATTTGATAATTTGTAAATCCGACGAAATCGGATTTTGTAGAAGGGTCATTCACCAAAAACGAGTTAATACGGAAAAAAACTGTCAGCAGGCAAAATATCGTTTTACACTCCTTCAAACCGTTTTTTATTTTATTCATAAAATAAGTTCTCATGTTTTGTATAGTGTTTATTATACACGGTAATGTATGATTCGTTGTTCAACCCACGCTTATTCTCTCACATTCCTTCTAACGTTCCCAGAATGAACTCATTTCTTTATCGTTTTATTTGCTTTCCTGCAAAATAAACATAAATTTTAATTGTTTTCGGTGCCGCTACACTATGACGTCTATAAGGTTACAAACCTCACCAACATTTTTCTTGTTTTCTGAGTCTGTCTTGCGTCAATGGCCTAAAATATACATTCTTTTATTTTATACAGGACAATTTAGATTTAATTGTTTATACTGTTGATGCGTGTTGAATTTTTTTCGTCGACGGTTATTGAGTCTTCAAAAGTAGTCTTTGGGTATATGAAACCATAAGTATAAGCGTGAGTAGATGAGCCACTTATTACTTTTCCCATAAGTTTGTGATATATTTTGTATGTGATGTTTTTATACCTAAGATTGAAGTTTGGAATCTATCTAACATACACTTATGCACGGCCGAAGGAAACATTTTTGCTGCTCTGATGCAAAACATATTTGGCGTTACATAAAAAATATTTTTTATTTATAAGTTCTATTAATCATCATTAGGTCTACAGTTCTAAAACTGGTCAGACGTGTACCTCCATTATTTTCTCACAATTTCAAAATACAAAGCAAGGGCAATTACATATTGACAATATCTTCAACAAACACTACAAGACAACATGCACACAGACAAAATAGAAACCCACCCACAAACGGAATACAAACCTACACTCATACACAATATTCTCACACAAACACAAGTCACAACCAGAATGCAGCATACACACTTATTGCCCCTAATGAACAACGAAAAGATCACAATTGGCCAAATAAATGCCATGCACTGTGCAACTGTAGTGAAAGAGCTTAGACAACTAGCTGAAACCTTACGATTATATGCACTTTTTATACAGGAACCTTGTCTAGTGCATGGGAAGATTCCAAGCATGCCACTCAAAGCACGACAAATACATACAGGTAGAAACCCACAAAGGCAGTAGTCATTTTTGATCCCACATTGACAATCATGACAATCCAACGAAACAGTGGAGAACACTCTACATGTCTGGAGGTCTCAAACGATCGGATTGGAAAGTGGATCGTAGTAACAAACTACTTCCAATACAGGCTGGAGTCCCAGCCGTACATCAACAACATACGCAACATATTACACACAACAACAAACCAATAGTTAGTATGGCAGATGTGAATCGAGAATCCCCGATGTGGCACAGTTCCCTCACGGACGAACGCGGAGAACGAATCGAAAACTTGATTAACAAACTACAACTCGAAGTAATCAACCTTCCTAATAACCCACCCAGATACAACACCCATGCTGGAACTGGGACAAACATAGACGTTACACTGACAAATGGGCTGACGTACAACTACATACAAGAACACCAAACTGATAGTGACCACAACATAATCACGTTCAACATTGATATGACAACCAGGACATTTCACACACCACAAAACTTTACCAAAGTACAACGATGCACAATACGAAATGCAAATTGAAACAAACTGAGCAACACATTTGTACCCCCACAAGACATAAGATCAGACGAAAACGTCCACGAGTATACAAAACTTATTACTTTTATTTTTCAACATAAATTAAATACCCTTTTTTCCCCTGTTTAAGTCATTACCCGCTCGAATAAATTCCATTTCTATTCTTAAATTCTCCAACAATAGTGTACGAATAGTGTACCTGTTCAGAATAAGCCCGCTTTAACATAATTTTAACTCAAATCCATTTTGCTTTTAAAACGAAAATTTATTCGATAAATTAAATAGTCAATACCCTGTTTTAGGTATACGTTAATTTGTTAAACATTCCGATAACGTATAATTGTTTCTCTTGTGTTTCCCATCTAAAGACTTGTCCAAATATGGATTCTACTATTATTTGATAGCGTGTTTTCCAGTTTACTAATCGCGTCTTGATAACGCGAGGATTGCAGTTCGAACTCGTGTTATTTTAACCAATTTTTTTTTTTATTCCACAGCTTATGCGTTGAAATATTTTCTACATTACTCGTCCCAGTACTTCAAGAGCGATGCGTGTTTTTTTGTTTGACAAGTAGGAGGTATCTTGCGTGTATCGCTCTTAGCTGGAGGCCAAATCAGTTCTTTTTTATGTAGGCCCAAATGTTTTTTGCCACAGATCAACTACCGTTGCCTGTAGATCGCTAGTGCCGTTATGGTAACGGGGTAAATAGATCTTGACGACCGTGGCGATGCGGTGCTGATTCACTCTCGAGGGCGTGCAAGCTAAGTGTCCCGACACATACAGGTATACAACTTGTTTCCTTTTGTGTATATCAAAGGCATATTCTTTATCAGCGTTTAGTGTAGTTACGTGATAAGAAACGTGACACTGTAGGACTATTGTTTGTTGCTGCGAGTCAATATTATCGCTCTACAGGTGTGATGTACCATTGTTAAAAATGTTTGACAAAAGTTCCCACACGCTTATTCTTTTCTACTGATTAGTTTATTTTACAAACGATATTATGTACAATTTAAAAACGCTTGACAAAAGCTCTTAGATGTTTATTTTCCACAAATTAGTTTTATTTTGTGTAAAATACGAAATGCGCGCTTAGTATCTAAAGCACTAAATTGTTCGTATCACATAATTGTTTGCTTTGAAATAGTAATGCTTAATTTATTTCTTTTGCTTGTATTGTACGGAATCCTTTTTTTTATTCTTATTGTTAATAGATAATCGTGGGCGACATGTTTTTTTTTTGTTTTTTTGGTATATAGGTGAATCCCCCCTCCTCTCCGCGTCTGGTAGTTAGCCTGGTATTCACGTTTCTTCCGGTTACGTCTAGGTACGTAGCATAAATTCTGACGCCTTGGCGTTGGGCTCCGATTTTGATTCGTGTAACTTTGACCCCGATTTTGTTTTAGTTAACGGTTACTTCGATTTGGTTTTGATTAATTTCTACTCCGAGTTTGTTTTAGTTAATTTTTGCTCTTATTTTTTTTGTTGTGAATGCCTAAGGCCCTACATTACCCGCATTTCTCGGCCTGATGCTACTTGTTTTTTCTTCTCTTACGTTCGACCTATTGTTTATTTTTTCCTTTTCTTACGGCTCTTTGGAGTTCTTTATATGAAGATCGGTTTTCTTTATTTCTTGTGTGGATTCGAACTTCTTGAATTTTGATTTTGTTCTATTCCGTGATTGCTAAATATCCTTGGTTAGCTCATGTCAGATTATTGGACTTGTGTTTTCGCCAATAATCTTAGTCCATTGAAAACGCTGGCGCCCGAGATTTTTCTTTTTTTATTCCTTCCCTCTCGGTACATTTTGTTCTCCCCGTCAAGTCTAGAGTTGGTTTCTTTCTCCGAATTTTCTTTTATTCTACAGCCCTATTCTAATTTCTATTTTGTTGTTTCGCTTCCATTGGTGTTCTTGAAGTTTATCTGTCGGATATGTTTTAGATTGCCCTATATTCGCAATAATTTTCTTTTGGTTTCTATCGAGTTACGGTTAGCCTTTATTTAGTTACTTTCTACCAATTTTTTTTATTATTACTAAAAATGACTTCTTATTCGGTTTCCTATCAAGGTCTTCCTGTGTGGGAGTGGAACTTGAAATTTTCTGGTGTCCCGAACACTCTTACCGTACTTGATTTTTTGAGACGGGTTGAAAACTCCGACGAACTCACCATGTGTCGGAATTGCAGTTATTTGAATCTGCAGTGGATTTGTTTCAGTCGAAAGCGTTACTTTGGTATCGTGGTTAACGGCATAGGTTTTCTGACTGGAAGTCGTTGTCTAATTTACTGATTCAACATTTTAAACCCTTGGATTTTGCTTATAAGTGTACTACTATTAAGAAAAGTACTTTTGCTTCAAATGACCGAATTGTTAAGATTTCTCCTATGCCTACGGGTAGATCCGATACTTCTTCCGTACGTTCTACTATTCTTCCTCCTAGTTCTACTTTTATTCGTCATTTCGTATGCTTTAATTGCAATAAACCGGGTCATGTTTCGACACGTTGTACACGTCCTAAAGTACTCCATTGTTATGGTTGCGGATATAAAGGAGTTTCTCGCCGCAACTGTCCACTCTGCCATGCTACTACTAATAGGCCCGCGAGTCATACTTCAAGTACCGTCCTCACCTCTAGCTGCCTAATTTCTTCTGCTTCTCACTCTACGTTCTCTTCTGTCCCTCATCCAGGGCATCCTGCTACTACTATCAAAACCTACCTTTCTTCGGTGAATACAGCTTCGAGCAAAATTTCCGCCGTCTCTAGTTCTACATCCTATTCTACTCCTCCTTCTGCTCGCCCTACTTATTCACTCTCACCCCACACTGTGCCTCCACCCCCATTGCTACCCATACTTCGAATTAATGACTTGCAGGTAGCTTCTCAAGAGTTTGTTCCTGCTTTCTTAAACGATTCTACCCAAAAAATTCCTGTCGTGTCTGCAAACACAAATGTCGCTGAAGTGACGATAACTTCTAATTCAGTCTGCGAAGGTCCACTTGAAGTCCATGAACCTGTATCTTTAATGCCTTTCCACGTTTTTGTCAAAAATTTACCTGTTCCTGCTTTCTTAAATGCTTCGACTCAAGAAATTTCTGTCGTGCCTGCAATAACAGCCGTAGCTGAAGTGAAGATAATTTCTAATACGAATAGAGAACGTCCTGTGGAAGTTAGTGAACCAGTATCTGTGATTGCTATTGCTGTCATCGTCAAAGTTTTACCTGATTCTGTTTCGTTATCTACTATTGTTAAGGAATCAGTTCCTATTGTGGTTGAAGTTTTGTCTGTTCCTACTCTGTTGTCTAACAGTATTCAAGTCTTACTTGATTATATTCCTTTATGTAATGTGGTTGAAGTGTTATCGTATTCTGCTCCTTTTCCTAGGGTTGATATTCCTACAGCCAATGCTGTTTTCTTTCCTACCTGTGATACTTCTACTCCTCTATCTAACATCGTTAAAATTTTATCTACTTCGGTCTCTCTAGTTAACGTAACTGAAGTGGGCTCTGCTTGTGTTTCTTTTCGTAAGGTTGATTCTTGTACAGCTTATACTTTTTCTTTTTCTACCGTTCACTTTCTTACCACCAATTCTAAAAACAAACAACCTTCTTCTATAACGTGTTCTGAGCTCCATAAATTACGACAACCATTACTATCTCCACCTTCGCCACCACTTTCTCAACCTCGTGCTGCAACTCCTACACCCTCTGCTGTTCCTGTGTGGCAGAAAAGTTCCCAACAGAGGCAATCATTATGCTCTGCTCTTTTCGAACCGGAAGATGTATGTCGGCGAAGTCATAATGTCCATGATCTCGTTTCATTCTCCTTCTGGCGGCGTAAACGCCTTAAGCCCAATATCTAATCGTCGTGCCCCAGATTCTTATGCCGACTTTGCTCTCCTGCGGACTTAATTTTTGAACGTTATGATTTCGTTTTACCTCCCTGTTTTGCTAGATTTTCTTTCGTTTTCTTAGTTTTTCTTAACACGTGTGGGTCCGGGAATAGAATAATCCCACGGTACGACCTGCCTGTCGTAAGTGTCGACTAAAGCGGTCCAACACAACACATACACACACGCACACTTTATACACGCACAACACAAACACACACACACACACACACACACACTTCTTACACAACCACACACACACACACATACACACACGCACGCACACTCACACACCTACTCATACATAACTACACTGGGATTCTGTTTTATTTTCTTTGTACGATTCTTAGTTTTTTTGGTTTTGTAGTTGGTGCTTGGTGTTATTCCTTTTGGTTTTTTTCTTTTTTTCTCGTTCCTTTTGTTCCACATTCTTTTCTTTTTTTCCTGTTGCTGGTCTTCTTTGCTGTCGGTCCGTAGTCCGATTGTGTTTCGTCCATCCGCTCCTTTGGTAGATGTTTTCTAGTCCGTTTTTATTTATTCGGAAACCACGACTTAGTCGACTTTAGGACTAGTTAGCAATTCTTTTCCTTGACTCTTTGGTTTTGGTTACCACAGTTAGTAGTACATCGTTTCCTCCAGCGCTCTCCTTCTCTTCCTCTCGTTCTCCCTTGTTGTCTCTTTTGTTTACTTGAGGCTTGACTTTTGGCTCCTGTTTTGGTTTGCACTGTTGGTTTTCTTCCTCGTTCCTTTTCTTCTCTTGAGCTTGATAACATTACTGTTTCTTCTGAGAAACATCCATCCTTTGACGACTCCACAGTGCTGAGGTTGTTCCACCTTAGTCCTCCTTGATTGCTTGTTACTCGTTTTCCCTTCCTTTATTCTTTTTTCTTCTCTCCTTCTATTATTGGTCCTTCGAACCGGATTTTGTTTGCTGTTTGTTTTTGTTTTCTTTTTATCCGGAATCTGTTGTGGTCGGTCTTGTTGTTATTTTGGGAGTTTTTTTTTCTTTTTCTGTGTTTTTGTTGTTTTCGTAACGAATGTTCTTTTAGTTTGAAGCAAATTTTCTTTCTTTTTCGTTTTGTTTGGGTTTTTTTTTGGGTCCTGCCCATTCCCGATTTTGGCTGTCCTACTCCGACCTGTTAATTTTGCTGGGGGGGATTTGTTACGTTTATTTTTCAACATGAATTAAATACTTTTTTTTCTGCTGGTTAAGTCATTACTCGCTCGAATAAGTTCCATTTCTATTCTTAAATTCTCCAACAATACCCTATATAATGTACCTGTTCAGAATAAGCCCGCTTTAACATAATTTTAACTCAAATCCATTTTGCTTTTAAAACGAAAATTTTTTTCGATAAATTAAATAGTCAATACCCTGTTTTAGGTATCCGTTAATTTGTTAAACATTCTGATAACATATAATTGCATTCTCTTGTGTTTCCCATCGAAAGACGTGCCGAAATATGGATCCTACTATTATTTGATAGCTTGTTTTCTAGTTTGCTAATCGCTCTTTGATAACGCGAGGATTGCAGTTTGCACTCGTGTTATTTAAACCAATTTTTTTTGTATTCTGCAGCTTGTGCGTTGAAATATTTTATACATTACTCGTCCCAGTACTTCAAGAGCAATGCACGTTTTTTTGTACGACAAGTTGGAGGTATCTTGCGTGTATCGCTTTCAGCTGGAGGCCAAATTGGTTTTTTTATGTAGGCCCAACTGTTCTTTGCCACAGACCAACTACCGCTGCCTGTAGATTGCTAGTGCCGTTATGGTAACAGGGTAAATAGATCTCGACGACCGTGGCGATGCGGTGCTGATTTACTCTTGAGGGGTGCATGTTAAGTATCCCGACACATACAGGTATACAACTTGTTTTCTTTTGTATATAGGCATATTCATTATCAGCGTTTGGTATAGTTACGTGATAAGAAACGTGACACTGTAGGTCTATTGTTTGTTGCTGCGAATCGATATTATCGCTCTACAGGTGTGATGTACCATTGTTAAAAATGTTTGGCAAAAGTTCTCACACGCTTATTTTTTTCTACTGATTAGTTTATTTTACAAACGGCATTATGTACAATTTAAAAACGCTTGACAAAAGCTCTCACAAGTTTATTTTCTACTGATTAGTTTAATTTTGTGTAAAATACGAGATGCGCACTTAGTATCTAAAATACTAAATTGTTCGTATCACATTATTGTTTGCTTTGAAATAGTAACGCTTAATTTATTTCTTTTGCTTGTAACAAATTACCGACAATTAAAAGATATATGCCAAAAAGAACTGACTGACATGAAGAGGAGGACATGGGAATTATTTGTAGAAAGACACTTACAAACTGACGCCTGGGGGGGGGGACCGTATAAAATTACTCAGGGTAAAATCAAACCAACGATGACATTCGACATTAATAAACAAGACGGTACATACACAAAAGACGTGGGAAACTGCGATACTACTATTACAAACACCTTTGCCTGATGCGAACGTTCAAGACGACACTGACGACAACGACTCAGACGACAAGGAGCAAGTGACAGAGACAATGTAGGTAACCGATTATGGACCAGACAAAATGACAGCTTAGATTCTTTCACTGAAGACGAAGTGAAATACGCACTATTCTAATCGAAGAGCAGGAAAGCACCCGCACCAGGTGGAATCCTTGCGGAGATTGGCTTAACGCTACAAGATAAGTTAACACTGACACTAACAGCACTGTACAATCAGTATATACGACAAGCTGCTTTTCCAAACATTTGGAAACAGACGAATGTCGTGATTATCCCTAAAGGGAAAGGTAAAGACCCCAAACAACCAGGCCGTTACCAACCCATATACCTTTTGAACACCCTTAGAAAAACGTACGAAAAACTATTACGTAAACAAATGCAGGACCACAGACAAACCACGGGAGTACAAATCATCAAACAATCACACAAAAAATACGTCTTATTAATATTAGTGGTATACAAGGCGCATTTAATAACCTTTGATGGCCTTCACGTTTTATCAGACTTATGACCTTAAATTGTCTATCACAACTGTACCATTCGTTCATGAGCTATTGCAGGGGCGGGTACGTAACCCTACAAGTCACGGAGAGCATTACCAAACCTAAACAAAGGTTGCTCGCAGGGCTCCGTATGCTGACCCCAATTTTGGAATATTGTAATGGATGAACTCCTGGAAAAGCTGGACACCGTTGACGAAGTGTTGTCGGCGATTGCATACGCCGACGACATCTTACTGGTGGTTGAAGGCAATTCCAGAAGGGAAATAGAATGTAAAGCTAACATCGTCCTAACCCAAAAATTTGGTGCAAAACCAACAAAATGACCATAACACCACAGAAAACTACATATCTTGTGATGAAGGGAACGCTGGTAAGGGACCCCATCATCAAACTAAACGGTGTAAATATAAGTAGAACACAAAACACAAAATATCTGGGCTTAAGATCATACGAAAAACAGAATTACTTTACACACATAAACACCGTGTGTGCAAGTACAACTTCTGCAATGCAGAAAATCGCAACGCTGGACCAAAGAACTTATAAGATACCACTTAATTGCTTAAGGCTTTATCTCAACAGCGTGCTCGGGGGTATGGTATCATACGCCGCGAGAGCCTGGGGACATCGCCTTAACATAATCAAACCTAGACAAAAAATTAACAGTACACAACGAAGTGTTTTACTGCGACTGACGGGGGCTTATGCGATTACCGCACATAATGCACTTTATGTACTGGTGGGAACTATTTCCTTGGACCTAGTAGTGCAACAGCGAGCTGCAATGTACTATCTTACACACAATGACAACCAACAACTACAACGAATCTTAATCACAAACCAAGTACCCGCGACAAAGACAGAAATAAAGAACTAAATACTTGTAGAATGACAGACACGTTGGAATCAAAGCACAACCGGCAGAAGGGTATATGCAATGAGTTCACATATCAAAGACCGCCTAAAAGACAAAAACCTGGTGCCCAGTCAAGGATTTATTCATTACCTAACTGGCCACAGACCCTACTCAACATACTGAGAACGCATGAATCTATTTGACAACAACATATGCACGTGCGGAAAAATAGGAACACCGGAACATCTAGTATTCGAGTGTAATAACTTACAACCGTATCTTCACGCACATAGACAAACATTATCCAACAAGACCCTACACGCGATGATTTGGAACGAAAACCTTTTTCCACACTTAAATACACTCGCACATTAAACCACGGCACTCATCCATCAACGCTATCTTGACGGATAAAAGACACAAGCAAAACTACCCGGACAGAGACATAAAAGTACCATAACTCCTCGGACCGAGGCTCTGTCCCGGAGACCGGAAGCCGATCTCCTGGAATTCCAAGAGTTCCGCTCTTAATGATCAGAAGCAACACGATCAAAGCTACTACCCAACTTTGACACAACCCAACTCCCTAATATGTAGAATTTGCACGCTCCTACGTATTAGCAACCACGTCTCTAACTGATAATAGCTAACAGTAGTAGTATAAGTTAATCTTAAGTGGTAGAATAGGGATTTTCTTTTCTTTTTATTAACGCTAAATTTTAGGAACCAAACTTACACATACCTGAGGCAAATAATACAACAAACAAATCCTTTTCTCTGAAAGAACCTAGTTTTTTATGTAATAGTATAAGTTCAAACCTGTACAAAATTAGACTAATTCAATCCAACTTTTTGGTAACCTGGGCAAACATAAACACAATTTAACATTTCAAACACAGTTCAAGTGCATCTGCAAAGCATTCTTCCCTGAAGACTAGATTTCCGGCTGCCATTGGTCCTAGTACTAGGGGGGGATTCAAGGCGGATGCAAATAAGACACAAACACATACACACACACACATACATACACAAACACACAAAACACCTCTCAAACGCTGTACAAACACAAACACATTCACACACTTCATTGCCTTTTCATCATCTGGATTTCCGGCTGTCGCTGGTCCGGACTGATAAGGTAATATCCGTTGAGCGTTCTTCCTTGAAGACTGGAATTTCCGGCTGTCGATGGTCCTGGTCCTAGAAGGGGAACGTAACACGGATATCAACACTACATACACAACACACAAAAAACCTCACCCACACACATAACATTCGCTCTCATGCGTGCGGGCACGAGCGCACACACACACACAGATATATACACACACACACACTCACACTCACACACACTCACACACACACACACGCACGCACGCGCGCACGCACGCACGCACACACACACACACACACACACAAACCCCTTACTCACGGTTGCTTTCTGGGGGAAAGCCAGGTCTGCTGAAATTTTAGGTATCAGACTACTGAAACGTTGGAACAAATAAATAAAAAAAAAAAATTTTTTATTCTGCCCTAATCCACACATTTCCTTGAAATTCCCACAGCTTAGAATCTTCACTATCTGCGTGCAATAGTTTAATCAAGGTCTACCTTCACCTCTTTTTTTTTCTCCTCTGCTTCTAACATATGCCGCGCTATTTTCTCGTGCTCTAGTATGTCTTCTTCCTATCGTCCTATCTCTTCTAAATTTTACGATTTTCCAAATATTTTTTTTTCCCTGCTATTTTTAGTACCTATTTGTTCTTAACTTCGTCTGTCCATTATATCATTATCATACTTCTGTAGCACTACATTTTAAATCTTTTTGCTGTCCTCTTCTCCTACTGTCCATTTTTGACAACCGTAGAGTGCTTAGCTCCACGGATATGCTTTTGGTAATTTTTTCCTTGTTTCAATGCTTGTTTTCTTCGAATATAGTACCTGCTTTTTCTTGTTAAATACAGCACAGCTTGTGCTAACTTTTTTGTGTACTTTACACATCTTTTGCACTTTTCTCTTTCTATTATTCTGTTAAAAATATACCCTATTTCACCGATATTCAATGTACGTAAAGGAGGTTAAGCAAACTAACGGTTACCAATATCTCCCACCATTTAGACACCTGCCGAATCAACAATATGCTTGTTATCTTCGAACGTAGCAGCCGTTTTTCTTGTTAAATACAGCCCGGCTTGTACAAATCTTTTTTTTTCTAATTTTATATCCTTTGCACTTTTCTCCTTCTATTGTTTTCTAAAGTTATACGCTATTTCAACGCTGCTTCTGGAAAGCTTATACAGTTTTTTACTTGATTCCTAAGCCGTTGTCGAACAACAAAGTAATTTATTTGATAACTTCATAATCTCCTGACATCTTTCACGTGTATCGTCTTCTAGCATGGTGTTGAAATAAAGGTTAAAGTGTTTTTGTCGCAAAATTCTACCAGCTTATTTCCCCTGTCGTTTCTCGTGCCAAAACCAAATAAACCTACTACCGCTCCTTTCCTACCCTCACCTACCTCTGCATTGAATTACGTAGTTTACAATGTTCAAAACGTCAAGGCGGTCAACTCAGTAGAATAATATGCGATAGGTAGGTACCTGGAACCCATCGCAACAAAAATAACATCTTTATTCATTTATAAGGAGCATATTTCCATTGTAAATCATTACTATACACAGAATCTGTATTGAGCTGTTGGTTAAAGATATTTTATAAAATAAATATTTTTTTTAGGAATTTGTGTAGTCAAAATAGTGTCGGCCATTAAAGAGTGCTTCCGTGTTCACTGAACACCCCGAACACGGGGTTGGTCGCGGTTCTGAGTACTAGCTATAAGCAATGATGTTCTAGGGTTTGGATCAAATCATTCCACGAAGCGGGGGTGATTGACCGCCCTTATAAAGAAAGAAAGAGGAATCGGGGACTAACTGAAACGAAGAGATAACGTTGCATTCCAAAAATAACGTTTTTTTCGGATTGTTAAATTTTGGCAACATTTTATAAAATAAAGTTCTCAGTGCGGAACCGTTTTTCTTATTACAAGAATTAAATAACCTTTTTAACCTGAATTATTGGATGTCTTTTAGTACAATAATATTATTACTTTTCTAAGTTTAGCGATATGCAGCAGATACGAACGCCATAATAAGTTATTCTTGTAGCTTAGAAGTCTACGCGACTTTTTAATATGAAATAAATATGGATGTCAGCAGTAATTTCAGAAAGTAGGTTGCCGTGGACTGATAAACAGAACGTTTCCGTGTGAACGAATTCTAAACAGCTTACTAGACAGACAGATTATCCAAATACAGTCGAGTAATAATAAATACCGGCTTTGTACATTGTGGAAATCAGCAGAAATGTTTCGAGATAACGCGTCAGTTCAATTTCTTAAAATTTACGAGGTTACAATTAGCTAATACTTTAATTTTTCTTGCAGTAATTTTATTTATTTAAAGTTCGAAGATTTGAAATACTGGAAGTAGAACATTCTTATCAGCTTTTGAAAATGATTGTAATTATCAGTCGGAGTCTTTAATTAAAACTTATTAACAATATGTGCCAATGTATATGAAGTTGGCGTCCCGTTTTTAGAAATTTATAATTTTCGAAGTTATTCCAGATTGCTCTGACGTTGTGCCAAAATAAATTGCTTCATTACAAACGGTTTTCTAAAAAAACGAAAACGCATGATATTCTGATTTGGCACCTTTTTTTTTGAAAATCCAACATTTTGATACTGCTTTAGATTGTTTTGGTTATTCCAAATCTTGTTCTAAAAGGATAAGTTAAAATATTGGTCCGAAAAGTGAAAAAAAAAGATTTTTTTGATAAACAGCAATACTGGACCAAGAATAAATTTATCTATTTTTCTTGTGCAATCGAGATCCTTTATGTTTTGAGTTGCTATAGGCTTAAAAATTATAGTTCTAAAAAGTCTCGTACCACCATCCGTTCTCGCAAATTCGAAAAACATCTATTTTCCAGCACCCGACATCTAGAGTAAACACATGTTTTCTTTCTTGTTCCAACTTTTTGTTCTTAGGTCTTTTATGCGTAGAAATTATAGTTTTCTAGAGTATCAATCTTGTAATACAATACGTTCTCGTAATTCGAAAAAATCGAATTTCCAATTCTAAAGGTGTGATAAAGTTGACACGTTTTACAAAATTTATAATTTTGAAAGTGTTCCTTATATATCTGACATTGTACTACATTGTTCCAATGTGATTGATTGATTCATTCCAAACGGTTTTCTAACGGAACAAAAAATATTATTTTTGAATGGATATTTCTATTTTCGGAAATCGAACATTTCTAGTTGTTACAAAAATTTAAAAGTAGAAAATCTTGTCCCAATCAAACCATTTCGTATTATGAGTTATTGTAGGTCTAAAATTGTATTTTTGTATAAGAATTTTTTATCACCATCTGTTCTCTAAAAAAAAATCGATTTTTACAGTCCTCGACGTCAAAAATAAACACGTTTTCTTTCTTGTTCCTGTTGAACTCTTGAGTTCAAAGTTGTTATATGCTCAGAAATTATATTTTAGAATATCAATTTCGTATTCCATAATTTAGCGCCAATTAGGAGCCATTTTGCGCCCGTTGGAACGAAATTTTGCGCCCTCCTGTGTAACAAGTTATTTGAAAAAAAATTTTTTCCGAACAACCTAAAAGCGTGAAGTTAGCCGCGACTTTTTTGAATTTTGAAAAAAATTTTGTACCACAATTAAGCGGTAATTAAGCGCCATTTTGCGTCGTTGAAACAAAATTTTGCGCCTTCCTGTGTAACAAGTTATTTGAAAAAAACTATTTTTCCGAACCACTTAAAAGCGTGAAGTTGGCCGCGACTTTTTTGAATTTTCAAAAAAATTTTTAACCAAATTTAAGCGGTAATTAGGCGCCATTTTGCGCCGTTGAAACAAAATTTTGCGCCCTTCCGTGTAAGAAGTTATTTTAAAAAAAACTATTTCCCCAAAATACCCAAAATCGTGAAGTTGGCCGCGACTTTTTTGAATTTAGAAAAAAGTTTGTACCACAATAAAACGGTAAATAGGTGCCATTTTGCACCGCTGAAACGAAATTTTGCGCCCTTCTGTATGTATAACAAGGTATTTGAAAAAAACTATTTTACCGAACTACTTAAAAGCGTAAAGCTGGCCTTACATGTGATTTTCCAATGCTCCAACCGAAGGTACTACATTGGCTAGGAAGCGAGTTTTTTTTACCTAGAAAATTTGGAATTTTGCCGAACCCTTGCTGTTCCAAGCAAGGTAGAGATTTTTAACGTGCGTGACAAAACGCACACACACGGGACCTCCATTTTTCCTCTCATCCGAACGAGGGTGTATTTTTGTGAAAAATACTCGCCTAACATTTTTCAAGCGGACTGTGTCGGGAATCGAACCCGAGACCTTGGGCGTAGTAGTCGCACACATACCAACTACGCCACGGAGCCGCCCGTGAAGCTGGCCGCGACTTTGTTGAATTTTGAAAAAAAAAGTTTAAACCAAATTTAAGCGGTAATTAGGCGTCATTTTGCGTCGTTGAAACAAAATTTTGCGCCCCTCCGTGTAAGAAGTTATTTAAAAAAATTTTTTTTTCGAACAACCTAAAAGCGTGAAGTTAGCCGCGACTTTTTTGAATTTGAAAAAATTTTGTACCACAATTAAGCGGTAATTAAGCGCCATTTTGCGCCGTTGAAACAAAATTTTGCGCCCTCCTGTATAACAAGTTATTTGAAAAAAACTATTTTTCCGAACTACTTAAAAGCGTGAAGCTGGCCTTACATGTGATTTTCCAATGCTCCAACCGAAGGTACTACATTTGCCAGGAAGCGAGTTTTTTTACCTGGAAAATTTGAATTTTGCCGAACCCTTGCTGTTCCAAGTAAGGTAGGGATTTTTAACGTGCGTGACAAAACTTACACACGGGACCTCCATTTTACCTTGTAACGTGCATTTTTAATGGTTTAACATTTTACACTACCCAATTCGGAAATACATTTCGGTAACTACTATTTCTATATTTTATATTTATTAACTCCTTGGGCGAATGCGTCGTATTATAATGAATGGATTGCATCGTTCTTGTCTTGCCGCTCATATAAATTTTGTTCCTTATGTGGATAAACCAGTCTAGATAATAGACGATAAGAGGTTGTAATAGCAACGAGTTGATATAAACAGATGAGTAGTTGTAGTTTTGTTCTTGGTTCCTATATATTAATTACGTTAAAAATACTGTTTGCTTTCTGCTTTGAAAATAGTGAGAATTAATGCGGTATGAATTTTCGAATTGTTCATGAACAAGCACGACACGGTTTTAGTTGTTATTCTTGTGAAATACAAGTTGTATATTAACTGTAGAGAATGTAGTTCTTATTCCATTGAAGGAAAGATACTTTTATAGGCAAACGTGTTTACTCGACCGCACGTGCTTGTTACGGAACATCGAAGGACAGACTTAGTGATTACGCGTGCTTTACTAATGGTGTTTTTAGTTGATTTTCTTTTGGAAATAAAAGTTGTAGAACTTGCTTGCTAAACTTGACCGATTCTTCTTTAGGATTACTGTGTGCGCGATCTAGTTTAGTGGTCCTTTTTTTATCAGAGTAAGTGCAATAAACTTGTACAGAATTTTTAAAGGAGCCACTTTAGTCAGGTTTTACACTCCCTAAAACATTTGCAAAATGAAATTGCAAAAGTGTTTAACTCATTCCGTATTAATGATATGTTAAATTTACCTTGCAGTTAATGATAAGTAAATAAAATATGAACGTACATTTTTTTTAAAGACGAGATTGTGGGAGTGATCGTGTTTTTAAATGTTTTACCGTATTCAAACAATGCCTTTACCAACTGAAATTAGCTTCAGAAGTTGACGAAGTTCTTTCTGCTGAAGCAGATCCGCAATACGAAAAATTCTTGGCGGATGTTTGGATCGGAATTATACTAACTTTAATTTTTCTTAGTTGCGTTTGTTGCATGTGCTCCTGTCTGTTGTACCACAAATTCCAACAATGGAAAAGGATATTCGCAACAAGAAATGCGTGGGTGTGATTAGTGTAAAGTGTTATGGAATCAATCAACACCATCACAGTCAAGGGTGAGGTACTTCATTAGTGCAGGACATCGTGAATCCTACACTTTAATTGCAAGAAAGCGTTGCATGAAGAAATTGTTGTAAGTTGAACGATTTCATACTTGTTTTTACTTTGAATATCTATCCGTTGTTTTGCAATATCCTTCGTCGTTTTGCTACCTTTTACAAAAGAATTGCATGCTATTATTAAAAAAAAAACAGAAAAAAAAAATCAACAATACTGGACTACTCATATCAATTGTGCTTACCTATTTATCTTTTGTCTGATCTATGTTTAATTGGTGTGTGAGGAAACGTTTCTGCTACTCCCCAATATTACCTCACTTTGTACTACAAATTTTTGTATTGCAAACAGTTTTTCTTTACATTCTACCAAGTACTGAACAATCTATGCTCGAACAGCATGCTATGCTTTTTCTTTATTTCAGGTTTGCTGGACTAATTTTTTTTTATTGCAGGTTTGCTATTCTGATCTTTTTTGTTGCAGGTATTGTTACTAAGTCCTTACAACCGCGTACATATATGTTGGTCTGCTTTCTACAACCCCCCCCCCAATCTCCGATTGAGCCCGGTCATTTCTTTGATTTTCTTTGGGTTACGCACGACTACGAGCCAACGTAGCATAAATTTGGCGCCCAACGTGGCTGCCTCGAATTAACGTAACAACCTCTCATCCGAACGAGGGTGTATTTTTGTGAAAAACGTTTGCCTAACATTTTTCAAGCGGACTGTGTAGGGCATTGAACCCGAGACGTTGAGCGTAGTAGTCACACACATACCAACTACGCCACGGAGCCGCCCGTGAAGCTGGCCGCGACTTTTTTCAATTTTGAAAAAAATTTTAAACCAAATTTAAGCGGTAATTAGGCGTCATTTTGCGTCGTTGAAACAAAATTTTGCGCCCCTCCGTGTAAGAAGTTATTTAAAAAAAAACTATTTATTCGAACTACCCAAAATAGTGAAGTTGGTCGCGACATTATGAATTTTGAAAAAATTTTTGCATCACAATTGTTAATCAAAAATGTTAATTTGCATTTACAATCACACAAAGGAAATGATAATTTAAAGGAATATATCACCTACCTTTCACTGGTTGTAGTGGTTGATTGTACTTGCACTGCTATCAGATAATTATGGACTGTATGTATAATGTTCACTAATTGTTGCTAATTACTGATGCTCGATGCACCAAACTAAATCACGAACCAAAGCCAAGCGAGAGCGAAGTTGAATAGTCGTCCACTCGTAAATTACCAACCCTTTTATGGCGTTGCACTAAAGGTAGGGATAATGGAGGGGTTCCAGCTGGGAAATAATTTAAGGACTTAAATTAATTGTGATTGGCATACTACAACTACAAACAAAATACTTATAAAGCCTTAACATACCGCCCACCAAAATAAGTATTAGGAACTTATTTTCTAAGTGCGTCTAAACAAACAAAAAAAAATATATAACCGTAAATTTAAAAGTTAACTTACCCTAATATACTAACTATAATACTAAGTTGCCTCTGGAATGGGGAGAGGGCACAATTTTACCACGGGCCTTTTAAATAGTCCCTGGGATGTTGCCACGGTAGCCACACGACAAACATTGTCCTTTCCATAATGCAACGTATGTATACGTCCCATTTTCCACTGTAATGGAGACACTTGAGTATCTTTAATCAACACCAACGTTCCCACCATTAACGAATAATTAGCAGAAAACCATTTGGTTTTCTGTTGAAGTGTGTGTAGGTACTCCAAATGCCACCGTTTCCAAAATGATTGCTGAATACGTTGAACCAGTTGCCAACGAGTTAAGGAAGATAGTTTCAGATCTAAGACATTAGGGTCGGGAATGACAGACACTGGTTCTACGTTCAGAAAATGACCAGGACTTAAGAATGAAAAATCAGTGGGATCGTTACTCATTGGACATAAAGGTCTGGAGTTTAATATGGCTTCAATTTGAGCTAGAATGGTGTTAAATTCTTCGTACGAGAGAATTTGTTCGACTACCACCTTCTTGAGATGGGACTTTACAGATTTTATCCCAGCTTTCCACATTCCCCCAAAGTGAGGAGCCGACGGAGGATTAAAAACAAAGTGAATACCTTCCGTTTCAGATGACTGCTTCATATATTCGATTAGTTCCCGAGATGCTCCGATAAAATTTGTTCCACAGTCACTATGAATTTGCAAGCATTTACCTCTGCGTGCTACAAACCGCCGTAAAGCTGCAATAAAGGCCTCTTTAGATAGGTTTGATGCCAACTCCAGATGTATCACTTTTGTACTAAGACAAACAAATAAACAAACATAGGCTTTCAATGATTTGGCACCTCTAATACGATTCATGGTGATAGAAAAGGGTCCACCGTAGTCTACCCCAGTATGTAGAAACGCTTTACCGGCAGTAAGTCTAGCGGGGGCAAGTCGCCCATAGGAGGGCATAGCGAAATAGGTTTTGACGAAAACATCGAATACAAGAGTTTAGGCACTGTTGAATAGCCCTTTTGCAGACAGAATCCAAAAATTTTGTACTAACAAAAATGAGTAGTTCTAAGTCCAGGGTGTAAATATTTCGTATGGCAATCTCGAATAATGAGCTCTGTCACCCGGTGTAACCGAGGAAGTAGCAAAGGAAATTTTGTATCATAAGGTACGTCTGCATTTCGCAACCGGCTGCCCACCCTTAACAACCCATCACTGTCAAGGAAAGGACTGAGAGGTCGAAGTTGTTTATTACTAAGTTTTCCCTTTCGAATTATATCAATGTCCTGACTGAAAACTTGTTCTTGAACCCGTTTTATTAATAAATGAAGCGCATACTGTTCGGGGGAGACCAATAATTGTTCTAAGTTTCCAATATCCAAATTTGCACGAACTTTCAAGTTACGAATGAACTGAGAAATATATACCAGAATCCTGCATATTTTTCGCAAATCTGAAAATTGATTTACCATCGAGTCTACGAAATTATCTGCAACGTGTATATTAAGGGATAAAGTTCTTTTTTCAATGTGCATCTGAGTGTGATCTGTAAGAGTTGCTTCCATATGAGCAGGCCAATTCTCTTTAGGTAATAGTAACCATGATGGAGCCGTCCACCACAAAGGATGATTAACAAGCTCAGCAGCTAATAATCCTCTTGATGCACAGTCAGCAGGATTATCCTGTGATTTAATATGATGCCACGATGATGGAGCCACTCGTTCTTGGATATGCGAGACACGATTGCTAATAAAGGTCTTCCAATTATACGACGAAGATCGAATCCATGCTAATGCTACTGTGGAATCTGACCACGCAAATGTATCGTCCAATACTAAATTATCTCTATACGTATTTTGCACATACTCGACCAAGTTCGACAACAACACTGCACCACACAATTCTAATCGAGGTAATGATATACGATTGGTTGGTGCGACCTTAGATTTGGCACAGACCAATGATACTTGGATGTTCCTTTCTCATCGACACAGCGGAGATAAACTGCTGCTGCATATCCAGCTTCCGATGCATCGCAAAATGCATGAATTTGTACAGTTTGATAGTTATCGCAAAGAATCCGTCAAGGAATTTCAATTTTCAATAACTTGGGTAATTGTTGAAGATACAGATTCCATTTTAAAACAATTTGTTGGGGAGGAAGTTCATCCCAACCAATTCCTAATATCCATACAGATTGAATCAAATGTTTTGCGAAGAAGACCAATGGTGATAATAACCCCAGAGGGTCAAAAATCCTTGCAATTTCCGAAACCATATTCCTTTTGGTACAAGGCCGATCAACGATATTAAGATTGTAAAACAACATATCACTCAATGGTTGCCATTGCAGTCCTAAAATTTTTTGAGACGTATTGTTTACCTCTTCAAACAAAAATGTTTGCTGATACCGAACGGAATCAGGTAAATGGCCAATGACACTTGGCACGTTGCTATTCCACTTTCGCAACATAAAACCACCTGATTGGCAAATTTGGTTTAATTCATACACGAGTCGCTTTCCATCCTCTATCGAATCACACCCTGTAATCAAATCATCCACGTACGTATCCGACGCTAAAATCTTGGAAGCAATAGGAAAACGTAACGATTGACTTTTTACAAGTTCTTGAATTACACGCATGGCTAGAAATGGTGATGATGTGATGCCGTATGTAACAGTGTTTAGCTGATAATCGATAACAGACTCCGAGGACTTAAATCTCCAAACTATACGTTGATAGTCTCGATGGCTAGTAGAAATAAGAATCTGTCTATACATTTGCTTAATGTCCGCAGTTAAAACTACAGAATGTAAACGAAAGTGTAATAACAACTCCATGATATCTTTTTGAAGAGGGGGGCCTGCGAGTAAATGATCATTTAAAGACCCTCCACTGTGAGCGCTGGCTGAAGCATCAAATACGACACGAAGTTTTGTAGTTGTACTGTCTGGTTTGAACACGGCGTGATGTGGTATGTAATATACCGGCGATAATGTAGACGATCGAGTTGAATCCGATACAATACGAGACATGTGACCGCTATCGATATAATCCTGCATAAATTCTCTGTACGAATTATACAGTTGAGGATTTATTTCAAACGGCGTTCTAGTGAAAGAAATCTTCGAAGTGCTATTTCCGAGAGCCAGCAAATAGCGGTTCAGGACCTTTGAAAGGTAACAAAACAATAAAACGACCGGTGTCATCCTGCTTATGAGTGTCCACAAAATGCCTTTCACAAATTTCCGCATGAGGAGATAATTTGTTAGAATCTGGAATATTTTCCAGTTCCCAAAATCGAGTAATGTTAGCATCTTCTACAAGTGCAGCTAATGATATACGAGATGTAACAGAAGAAAGAACCTTCCTGTTAATATCCACCCAAAGGTAGTGTGAATTGCCACGGGTTCTTCTGGTGACCCAATGCGAGTTGCGTTTAATAAAACACGCGCGAACAAATCTGCACCTAACAATAAATCGATATGACTAGGTTTGTCGAAGTCCGAATCTGCTAAATCTAATCCAACTATGTGAGGCCAACTATTTGGTGAGATCCTTGATGAAGGAAGGGTTCCACAAATGTCTGGTAAAACAAAACAATCAATGCTGTACTCTGGAACAGTTTTACCTTGAGGACTAATTTTACACGATACTTGTCCATACGCATGAGAAGCAGATAGACCTAAGCCTTCAACCTTCATTGAAATATTCGATTTTCTTAAACCTAAGCGTCGACAACACTTATCAGTCATGAAATTTTCCATTGATGCACTATCTACAAGTGCTCTTACTGTCTGAACTTTACCAAACCCATCTGTAATTGAAATTCTTGCGGTGCCTAATAACGTCATTGTGTTGAACGATCTAGATGATAATAACGTACTTGTAGTAGTGTTGCAGGTGGGTTCGGGAAGTTGATCTGTTGCCTGAGTGACTGCGGGTTTCTGTGCAACTGTAGGGTTTTCAAAGTGCAATAAAGTATGATGACCCCTTGCACACTTTTTACAAACAAGTTTGGAAGAGCAGCGTGTAACCATATGAGAGTTGCGAAGACAATTAATGCATAAGTGTTTGTCTTTAACAAAGTTATAACGGTCTTGTGGCGATTTATTCAGAAACATTTCACATTGGTATAAGTTATGAGTACCACTGCAAAGACTGCATTTCTGAGCGAATGAAGTTGTTACGAATGACTTTCGAACTTGGGGTCTTGAATATTCAAAGGAACGTTTAGAAGGTACACTAGATGATATGGTTTGTTTAATGGCCGTATTAAATTTGGACGGAGTATCGGAAACAACCATATTGCTAATTTCTAATGCCTTGCAATGTTTTTCTAGAAATAATTTTAATTGATCATAAGATGGAATGTCTGATGTATTTTCTAACTCAAATGTTTTCAAAAGATTTGTATCTACCTTTTTTGATAACAAATTAAACAATACGAAGTCGAGCAAATCAATCTTAGTTTGACGTAAGCTTGATAGATTTTCCGTAAAGCATCTCTTAAATCTGTATGTGAATTAAATTTTGCTTTTGGTGACGATTCTAAAGCATTCCAATGCGTGTTTGCAATTAAACGTTTTGAATTAAACCTCTCCACAATAATTGAATAAGCTAGCATATAATTATTATTCGAAATTTGCAAATGTCTAATGAGTTCTCTAGACTTAAAATCCAACGCATCAATTAAAAAATAGAACTTTTCGATCGGTAGCAATTGATTATTTTCATGAACTAAATTATTAAAAAATTGAATAAACTCTTGAAAATGTTCTATTTTTCCAGAAAATTTTTTCATTTCTATACGAGGAAGACGAATATTGCTACATGAGCCAATGCCAGTAATATTTTCAGTCACGCATTTTTCAGCAGTGGATATATTATCAAATTGCGCTTTAATAATTTTAATGTTTAACAAAGACCTATCTATTTCAATTCTTAGTGTTGTAATTGCATTTAATAATTCCGAGTTGTCCTCATCCAATATGCACGTTTTATAAGCAGTATCTACATCGTTTTTGATATCAAAGGCGCTTTCAGCCATAATATTAACAGAAATACAATTGCCTTTAATATGCTCCAATTTATCTATCGCACCAGATATATCAGATAATCTATCGAGTGCGGCCTTTAAATCCACTATCAACCTATCCGATGAAATATGTGCCATCCTAACGAACAAGGTTACTAATATCAATTTTATATTGATTTCAGCTACAAAAACGAAGGGTTTGTTCACCTAATAATAGGATATACCAAGGGTAATGTTGAACTACCTGTTAAGCAAAGAATTTTTACTACAAGGTGCCTAACGGGAGCTTGTTCAATCTAACAAAGAGCAAAGGGTTCTTCTACCCGGTTTTACAAATACCTGAATTCTCTAGCGAACTTGAATTACAAGTTTAAAATAACTGTACTGCTTAAACACCTTTTCTGACTACAAATTCTTACGCTACAGTATCCCTAAAATTTACAACGATTTGTCATTTTTAAGGCTTTATAAGATTCTGTATTAGTACAAAATTTCAAATTTAATGCGAGATTGCATCTACTATAAGTTAGTTTACACAATTGACTATGAAACTGGTGGTATGACTACACTTTTATTCTAAATGCGGTCAACCCCTAATTTAAGCGAAGAGCAATTAACAATGTAGTTAAATTGAATGCCAAAAATGCCAATAATAAACCAATTAATAAGCAAAATATTTGCTCAAAGGACCAAAAATGTTAATCAAAAATGTTAATTTGCATTTACAATCACACAAAGGAAATGATAATTTAAAGGAATATATCACCTACCTTTCACTGGTTGTAGTGGTTGATTGTACTTGCACTGCTATCAGATAATTATGGACTGTATGTATAATGTTCACTAATTGTTGCTAATTACTGATGCTCGATGCACCGAACTAAATCACAAACCAAAGCCAAGCGAGAGCGAAGTTGAATAGTCGTCCACTCGTAAATTACCAACCCTTTTATGTCGTTGCACTAAAGGTAGGGATAATGGAGGGGTTCCAGCTGGGAAATAGTTTAAGGACTTAAATTAATTGTGATTGGCATACTACAACTACAAACAAAATACTTATAAAGCCTTAACAACAATTAAGCGGTAATTAGGCGCCATTTTACACCGTTGAAACGAAATTTTCCGCCCTACTGTGTAACAAGTTATTTGAAAAAAACTATTTTCCGAACTATCTAAAAGCGTGAAGTTGGCCGCGACTTCTTTGAATTTTGAAAAAAATTTTGTACCACAATAAAGCGGTAATTAGGTGCCATTTTGCGCCGCTAAAACGAAATTTTGCGCCCTTCTGTATAAAAAGTTATTTGAAAAAAAACTATTTTTTCGAACTACCAAAAGCGTGAAGCAGGCCTTACATGTAATTTTCCAATGTTCCACCAGAAGGTACTACATTGGCCAGGAAGCGAGTTTTTTTACCTGGAAAATTTTGAATTTTTGCCGAACCCTTGCTGTTCCAAGCAAGGTAGGGATCTTTAACGTGCGTGACAACACTCACACAAGGGGCCTCCATTTTACCTATCATCCGAACGAGGGTGTATTTTTTTGAAAAATGCTCGCCTAACATTTTTCTAGCGGACCGTGTCATTTTTGTGAAAAACGTTTGCCTAACATTTTTCAAGCGGACTGTGTCGGGCATTGAACCCGAGACGTTGAGCGTAGTAGTCACACACATATCAACTACGCCACGGAGCCGCCCGTAGAGCTGGTTGCGACTTTTTTAAATTTTGAAAAAAATTTTAGACCAAATTTAAGCGGTAATTAGGCGCCATTTATTTTGAGGAGGAAAATCATTATGATTTAGGCTACCTCTTTGGTAGATTTTAACACGGTTCTGAGGCGCAAAAATATAAAAAACGACTGCTTAAGCCTTACGGTAACGCAATTACACACTTCTTTAATACCATCCTCTCAATTGTATAAACAGAAACATGTTAAACAATGTTTTCCAAACCACAAATTATTGAATTTTTATAAAATTCACTAATAAAAATTAATCAGCTGATTTTACGTTAAGTGTATTGGCTACCTAAAAAAGTCGGTCCCAGTCCGTAACACAAATTGAAGGCAATCATTTTTTTAAACTTTAAAAATTTTTGCTTAGTGTACTAAAACAAAATATCTTGAACATCAATAAATCAAAGTCACCTTCAATTTATGTCATAAATGTCAAACATGAAGTTTTTATTATTTTGACAACGATCCTAGGTCATGGATCGAAACGTAAATAAAGATGATTTTAAAAACTATGAGTGGTTTAATTTCCAAAAAGATTAAGAAGAATGCTTAACAAATCACAACAAACATACACGGAAAAATCTTATTTTATTTATAACTTGTTTGCCAAGACGGCGCAAAATTTAGATTTAGCAGCGCGAAATGGCGCCTAATTGGCGCCTAATTATGATATAAATATTTTTGAAAAATTCAAAAATGTTGCGGCTAACTTCACGGATCCCAAGGTCCTGGATTCAAATCCCGACACGGCCTACTGCTTGAAAAATGGCAGGTGAGCATTTTTCACAAAAATTACGCCTTCGTTCGGATGAGAGGTTAAATGGAGGTCCCGTGTGTGAGTGATGTCACGCACGTTAAAGATCCCTACCTTGCCTGGAACGGCAAAGGTTCGGCAAAATTCTAAATTTCCAGGCAACAAAAAACTCGCATCCTGGCGAATGTAGTACCTTCGGGTGGAGCATTGGAAATGTATATGAACGGCTAACTTCACGAGGCGGCTCTGTGGCGTAGTGGTATGTGTGCGACTACTACGCCCAAGGTCCCGGGTTCGAATCCTGACACGGTCCCCTTGAAAAATGTTAGGCGAGCATTTGTCACAAAAACACACCCTTGTTCGGATGAGAGGTAAAATGGAGGTCCCGTGTGTGAGTGTTGTCACGCACGTTAAAGATCCCTACCTTGCTTAGAACACCAAGGGTTCGGAAAAATGCAAAATTTTTCAGGTAAAAAACTCGCTACCTGGTCAATGTAGTACCTTCGGGTGGAGAATTGAAAAAATCACATATAAGGTTGTGAAGGGAGGTAAACAGCCTGTGGCTGCCAAGTTCCCTCAACACTTAACCATTTACCGATTTAATATATTTTCCAATATATCTTTCCGCACAGTCAACATTAGTTGCAGATATTTCGCAACCAACAACTAGTTGTTTATACTAATCATCAGATTTGCCTGCGCTTATTTTTTCGTCATTAGGTTTTCCGTTTCAAATCTGGTTGGACACGTACCTGCACTTATTTATATTCTGAGCTAGCCTACATAGTTCCCTGAAATTCTCACACAGCATGTGTATACAGCTCGTTCCCCTTCTATTGTTTTCTAATTCTATGCCCTATTTCACCGAGAATTTCACTATAACTACAATAATTAGGCGCTCCCAATTGCTATTGTAGTTAAAAGTTATGTTTTTTTACATTAAAGTATACTATACTAGAGTGTGGCGGGTTCACAATTACTGCTTTTAGAATCGGCCGCTACTTTTGGCTGCTTGTTTCAATATCGTAATATAAGCACCAAGAAAGAAAAGTATACACTTTTCCAATGTCAATAAACATCTGGCAACGTCAGATTGCTTTGTGATAATGAGCTGCTAATAAAACATACTTCCGCAATCTCTATATTCTCTGAGGTACATGTGCAAACCGAATTTATTGATTAGGAAGTTAACAGCCTGTCTTGCAATATTTGGCTATTTCCCACAAGAGAGCGCGTCAACTGAAAATACAACTGAATATTGATTTTAAAAATTTTAATTGTTGTCTTTCAAATTTTGAAACATAAAAGTCTTATTTATTCATTTAACGAAATGTATTCTATAGGATCTTTGTGGCATTAAGAAATTATTTCGATAACATCTTTCGCACACTTTGCGTAATACTTTGTACAAGTTTGAAATCATATACTACCCTGCACAATAATAGTAAAAGCAACCTCTTTCATTTTCTGCTACCCTGATACATGAAGTTAACTTATACTTTTCGTAGTTATACGTATTGATTTGAAGTTAGGATTATGTATATAGTGCTGTATGGTTGGGACTGTATTGATATAATTAGTTTGTATATTTCTCAAAAAACAGCTTCTTTAAAAGATAAGAAAACCCTGGTAATTGATTCATGTTTGAATTTTTCTTTTTTTCGAATGGACCTGCACCTTGCCGAAGTTCTAAATTACTAGAACAGGTGAAATAGCTTGCGTGTTCTAATGAGCTAAAGAGCCAAACTACAGGTCCAACCAAAGTAGTAGGGTCGTTAGTGAGGAACCAGACTAAGACAGGTCCCCGAAAGAGGGCAGCGGCTCTTTCGGTACTTAGATTGGCAGAGACCATAGGGGTCGGTATGGCAGTCTAAGACACACTACCGCGATGTGGAAGGCAACGGGAAACCACCACATTATCTCCCAAGTACACAGCGTACCTAAATTATAATAAAATGATGGCATTCTCTGGGGTAAAAGATTCCGGAGTTAAAATAGTCCCCATTCGGATCTCCGGGAGGGACTACTTCGGAGGATGCGATCGGAAAGTTAAAATAAGAGTCGGGAACATTCTGCGAGTCGGAGCGTGGAATGTTAGAAGTATGAAGCAAGTAGGTAAGCTAGAGAACCTAAAATCGAAATGAATAGGTTATCACTAGACATAGTAGGGATCAGCGAAGTTCGGTGGCCAGAGGCGGAGGATTTTTGGAGTGGAGACTTCAGGGTAATTCATACAGGAGCAGAGGATGGAAATTTGGGTGTGGGGATAGTTATGCGGAAAAAGATAGGACACTGTGTGGAAAATTACTTACAAAAGAACGAAAGAGTACTCATGGTTAGATTAGAATCTAAACCGGTAAACACAGTAATAATACAAGTATACATGCCCACCTCTAGCTACAGTGACGAAGAGGTAGAAACCATCTACAAAGATATCGAAGACATATTAAGATACGTAAAAGGACATGAAAATTTAATAATTACGGGGGATTTTAATGCTGTGGTAGGTGAGGGTAGGGAAGGAGCGGTAGTAGGTTTATTTGGTTTAGGCACGAGAAACGACAGGGGAAATAGGCTGGTAGAATTTTGCGACAAGAACAATTTAATCATCACAAACACATTATTTCAACATCATGCTAGAAGACGATATACGTGGAAGATGCCAGGAGATATAGGACGATATCAAATAGATTACATTCTTGTTAGACAACGGTTTAGGAATCAAGTAAAAGACTGTAGAAGTTACCCAGAAGCAGATATAGATACTGACCACAACATCGTAATTATGAAGGCCGCACTTAAATTTAGAAATCTGAAAAAGAGGAACGGAAAAAGGCACTTAGACTTAGAGAAACTAAAAGACAAAGATATTCAAGTAAGATTCGAAAAAAAGTCAAATGAATTGCTGAATGATATCGCGAAAATATCTGAAACTAAGGAAGTAGAAACAGAATGGAATAACATTAAATCCAGCCTAGACATGGCGGCCAGAGATATTTTGGGGTATACACAAAAAGAAAATAAGAAACCATGGATAACAAAGGATATCGTGAATTTAATAGAAGAAAGACGAAAATACAAAAATAAATCAGACGAAACAGGAAAACAGAGATACAAAGCCATAAAATGGGAAATTATTCGAAAATGCAGGAAAGCTAAAGAACAATGGATTGATGAAAAGTGCAAAGAAGTACAAACTAAGATGGAAATAGGAAAGACAGACGAAGCATACAAATTAATTAGAATGAATTTTAGGGATATAAAACCGTATAGCAAAAATATAAGGGACGCACAAGGAAACGTCATTATAGAAAACGTAGAGAAAGTGAGTAGATGGCAAGAATATATAGGGAATTTATATGCAGGAGAGGAACTAACTGCATTAGAACAGGAATCAGACATTGAAAATGATGACTTGGGATATCCTATACTTCGAGACGAGTTTGAATTAGCATTAAAGAGTCTGAAAAATGGTAAGGCGCCGGGTACAGATAAGGTGCAATCAGAAACTCTAAAAGCCGCTGGACAAGCAGTAACAGAACGTCTCTTCCAACTTGTAAGCTATGAGACAGGCGAGATACCCAAAGATTTCAAACGGAGCATCATAGTAACTATACCAAAAAAGAAAGGCGCGGATAGATGTGAAAATTTTCGAACAATAAGTTTGACAGCACACGTGTCAAAAATATTAACTAGAATTGTGCAAAGACGAATGGAAAAACGAGCTGAAGAAATACTAGGAGAAGACCAATTTGGGTTTAGGCGAAACAGGGGAACACGGGAGGCTATTTTAGTTCTGAGAGTGATAATGGAGAAAACAATAGAAAAGGGAAAGCATGTATATAGGGTTTGTAGATCTGGAAAAGCATTCGACAATGTAAATTGGAAAAATGTTTGAAATACTCAAAAGGATTGGAATGAGTTATAGGGATAGACGAATAGTACATAGCTTATACAAAGAGCAAACAGCAGTAATAGAATTAGAGCAGGAACGTAGAGAAGTAAACATTAGGAAAGGGGTGAGACAGGGATGTGCCCTATCCCCATTGATTTTTAACTTGTACATAGAAGAGGCAATGAATACTGTCAAATGCAGAAAGACATTTGGAATTACTATGCAGGGACAAAAAATTGATATGCTTAGATTTGCAGATGACATAGCGGTATTAGCATCTAGCAAGGAAGAGTTAGAAGCGGCTCTTAATGAAATGGAAACGGTTCTAACAGAGATACGGTATGAAAATTAACAAAACTAAAACTAAAGTTCTAGTTTGCAAAGGTGGGGAAAATAAATCAAAAACAAGAATACAAGTATTTAACACGAACTTACAAGAGGTTAAGGATTTCTGCTACCTAGGAAGCCAAATAACGCAAGATGGGAAAAGCACAAAGATATAAAACAAAGATTAGCACTAGGTCGTGCTACATTTAACAAGAAAAAGCAACTATTGTGCTCAAAGACCACAAACATAGAAACAAGGAAAAGATTGCTTAAAACATATGTGTGGAGCACAGCACTGTACGGCTGTGAAGCCTGGACAGTAGGAGAAGCGGACAAGAAAAAGGTAGAAGCCTTTGAAATGTGATGTTACAGGCGTACGATGAAGATATCATGGACAGACAAAGTTAAGAACGAAGAGGTACTAAAAATGGTAGGGGAAGAAAGAAATATGTGGAAAACGGTAAAAAATAGGAGAGATAGGATGATAGGCCACATACTACGGCATGAGGGAATAGTGCGGAATATTTTAGAAGCAGAGATAGGAAAAAAGAGAAGAAGAGGCAGACTTAGATTAGACTACTGCACACAGATAGTAAAAGATGTAGGCTGTAGAGGTTTCAGGGAGATGTGTAGGCTAGCCCAGAATAGAAATCAATGGAGGTACGCATCCAACCAATCCCAAGATGGATAAACTAATGACGAAAAGATAACTGTGCGTAAACATGATGATTATTATAAGTAACTACAAGAATTGGTTGGGCAATATTCTCGAATAATGTTAAGTGTGTGAAAGGATTTACTAGAAAACCATTATTTCGGCAAATGTCTAAGTGTTGGGGATCTTGGTAGCCACAGGTTGCTTAACCTCCTTCACTGAATCTCGGTATAATAGGGTATAAAATTAGAAAACAATAGAAAGGGAACGAGCTGAATACACATACTCCCTGAAAAGAAGAAAAGAAGAAAAAGAAGAAAACCACCAAAAACGCAAAATCAAAGAAGCTGCCTAAATAACCCTACATAAAAATAACTGCGTTGCAAACGAAATCGTGACTTTCAGTAAACAATGGATTCCATTACTAAAAGAAATAACAAATGAAAATCAAATGCCCACAATATCTAGGTAGCATTGCAAGTTTTTCCTGGGTTTTCCTTGCAATATTAACATGAAATACAGCCTACATACATGATTTCTATTTATACATAAAATAACTAATTACTTAAAAATAAGCATATTAACAATCCTTGTAAAACAGCATTGGTATCTGACAAGTATAAATCCACAATAAGGTTACCTCAAAACCATATACAATCTCCGTTGAACAGTATTGGTATCTGACAAGTGTAAACCCGCCATAGGGTCGCCTCAGATCCATATAAAATCTTCATAGAACAACATTGGTATCTGACAAGTGTAAACCCGCCATAGGGTCGCCTCAGATCCATATACAATCTTCATAGAACAACATTGGTATCTGACAAGTGTAAACCCGCCATAGGGTCGCCTCAGATTCATATACAATCTTCATAGAACAACAGTCGTATCTGACAAGTGTAAACCCGCCATAGAGTCGCCTCAGAACCATGTTAAAATCTACCAAAGAGGTAACTTAAATCATAATGAATTTTCCCCCTCAAAATAAATATAAAAAACGACTACTTAAGCCTTTCAATAATGCAATCGCACACTTCTTTAATAACCATCCTCTCAATTGTATAAATAGAAACATGTTAAAAATGTTGGCTGAAATGCAGACACAAAACGGTAGCAGTCTTTTGAAATGCTCCAGATGTATGAGAACGATAGCATGGACAGACAAAGATAATAACAAATAAGTTACAGAAATAGTATGGGAACAAGGATATCTGGGGAAAAAGAGAAATAGTAGGGCGGAATACGTTCTAAGGCATTTTTGGGGAATAGTATGTGATACATTACAAGCAGAGATAGGAAAAAAGGGGTCGATGTAGACCTAGATCAGACAGTTATAGATGCAAACTGTGCATATTTCAGGGAAATCTGTAGGTTAGTGCAGAATAGGGAACAATGATGGTATGCGTCTAACCAGTTCTAGGAGTGAAGACCTAATGATGATGATTATAAATTTATTGTACGTCGTTTTCAAATCCGGTGAAGTTAACTGCTGAGCTCAATTTACACTATACAAACTTTAGTTGTGAGATTGCATTTGGCAGTAAAGACAAACTAAATTCCAAGTAAAATTCAATTTCAATAAAAATAAGCCAGATCAACAAAAAAGCTTATGATCGTATAATTATACAATAGTAATTTAATGTTCATAAACCTTGAAAAATTAATTTATTAATATGTGTACGTCTATGTTATCTGCCATTTTGATAAATACGTTTTTAGAATAATCTTTTAAAAGGTATACGGATCTATTACCATCCTTTTCTGCAAGAGCGCCTACATAGCTAAAAGAGTCTTTCTTACTAACCACAAATGCATACAGCTTGTAGAACCATGCCAGTCCATCGGCACACAAAATAATCTTTTAATTTTTCTTCATTTTCTCTAATAAGATGTTCTTTGTCCAACACATCTTTGTATTGTTCGCGTATTGTCGCAGTGTTTTTCATGTAGTCCAACTTTCGCCTTTTTGCATCCATTTCCTTTAATTCCAGCTGTCTTTTTCTTCCACTTACAAGGGCAGTCCTGGTGTTAATAAACAACTTGGAAATCATATACTAGATTTTTACGTGGTGCAGATGCACGTTTAAGAGAAACATTCGCCCCTACTTTGGCCAAAGAACATGGTATTACACGATTTGAAGCGACTATATACAACTGTACAATTGAAAACTATGTCAGTGCGAAACAGGTGTATAATCCCTTAAAAGACTGTTTAACATTATTGGAAGGTAATAAGTTATACTTCCTAAAGGCGCCAATGTATTCGGTACCACTTGCCAAAATGTGGAGTAAGCTATCGAACAAGCTAAAAAATAGCTGTTGTTTAGTGTATAATAACCTACTACAGTACGTGTATTGGGGGAATAGCAATACAAATAAATTGACTGGCTTGCAAATTAAGTTGTCCGAAAAACCAGAGTAAAGGGAAAAATTGATAAATTATTTACCTGTAAATTATTTGGAGATGGTAGAGAAGGAAGTCAGCCAAGGTAAAATAAAAATCTTGTACAAGTGCTACATTAAAGCAGGTAGTACATATTTTATAAAATCTGCAACACCATATTCTACAATTCCAAAAGAAATAGACATTTTGTAATTGGGGTTGATAAATACGCCTTACATTCGCTCACAGGTTGTACGACAACGCGAGTTAAGGTTCAGACCTTGGAAGCTGCCTTCTTAAAAGCCAGTTCCAAAACTTTTTAACAAATTAATTTTATTTATACAGTACTAATAGTCAATATACATATATAAATCATAAAATCAGAAAAATTTTCTTATACAAGCAAATATCAAAATGTTTGAAAAATAATTCAATTGGTTTAAGGAAAATGAATTTACACTAATTGTTTTGTTGATTTCATGGAGTCCGTCAATTTTTGTACTTCCTCCACGTCGGTTTTTTGGATTCGATCTATGCTTGTATCTCCTCCAGGGTTTTTTTTTTGTTGAATTTGAACGATTTTGTTTCGCCTTCAACTTCTGTTTAAGTTTGTTGAATTTGAACGTTTTTTGTTTTGCCTCAACTTCTGTTTGGTTTTGTCAAATTCGGAATTGAAATTCCAGACAACCAGTTCTTCGAATTTGGGTTTCCTAGTGATCTTTTAACATCCTACCGACTGCGTCAGTTAAGGTTCGGGCCTTGGGAGCTGCCTTTTTAAAAACCAGTTCCAAAACTTTTTAACAAATTTATTTTATTTATACAGAAATTAATTATGGAATTTTGACAGGTTAATTAATATTATTCTAAATTCAAAATTAGTTAATAAATGTACTAGTTTGAGTAGTCTAGAAAACTGCAATGCTAAAGCGGAATACTTGACTGACTACCGGGTCCTTGAGCTCCCGGGCTTTTTATAATGTTCCTACTCCCTCACATGGCTGTGGAAACTTGCAGATCTCATGTCTGCTTACACTTAATACTATTCATAATCACAATGTTGTAATCTTAATTTCTAAGTAATCACGTTACCTGACCGTCTGTGACCTGACATCTGCAGTGTCACTATCGTCTGCGATACAAAGTAGCGTATCCGTTCTCATAAACGTTAATAAACTTTATAAATTGTATTACAATTGTATTTATAATGTTGCACTTCACTTGACATTTTATTACACTTTTTAATAACTTCCTAATTATTCTATATCTTTATATATATATATATATATATATATATATATATTGCCTTGGAAGTCGTGGATTAAGCTTTTAACATTGAGCTCCAACGTTGGGCCGTCATAAAATTTGCCGTGGAACCTCAGAAAATTCGAAGTTTCACCAGAGTCAACATATAATTTTTAAAATTTCAAAAGTTTCAAAAAAAAATTTCCTTACCCTATTTCATTTCGCCTGCAAACTCCTTCAGCTTCCCTGGCTATCTCAGCTGTGCCTCTTCTCGAATACCTAAATTTACAACCATACCTCTTTCACACTTGCACGCCATTCAATCAAATCACCAAATAATACAACAATCATACAACCTTTTATTTACAGCTATTAACAGATAAATTATATTCACATGTGTTGAAAACAGTTTGATACACTAATTATAAAATATGGTATGTTTTTAAAGTCCTTGATTTTTCTAATTATTTTCAAACAAATTCAATGAGATATGAGTAGATGGGCCCCACATGTTACCCTAAATTGACTGCACACTGGAGTATGGTGAGCTCATAATAACCCAGTTTAGTTGGTATATGCCTCTTACACCTTGCATAAATTAAAACAAAATTAACTGACCCGTTTACCCTTTACAATTCAATTTATATCCTGAATAAAGTTTTGAATGTTTTAAATACACCCCTTTTAAATATTTAACCTCAATAAATTGTCCAGTACATGTATGGTTTTCAATAAGTTCTTACAATCATAAATATGCACCAAAAGTTAACCACACAGCACAAAATTTCACAAATGCTTATCAAACAACAGAAATTTTAAATAAGTTACCTAGAGGATTCTTCAGGCTTCATTTCCTTTGAAGATGATTGCCAGAACATCTCGGCTTTGTTTCCATTCACCTTGCTATTTAGCGGATTCACAGGCATCGACCATCTCCCACCTCTGCGAGCCAAGCGCCTCGTCTCACAGTACCAATCCATATATTATGCTTTCATTTATTGATCTTCGTGCTTTGTATTGTAGTAGCCGGACCTTTATTAATTTAAAATGCACTACACGTACTTCACGTCACTAATTTGATGTCGGCTCCTACTGTTTTACACTTTCAACTACTCTATTTACGGTAATATATTCACATAAAAATACTCACAGAAAGCTTTACTGTTATAGTGGTCGGCATTCAGTTTTTTATCGAAGTAAAGTAACATAGAAACGAAGAAAAGACAAGAGACCCTCAATGACTTAGGTTAAATATTTATATGCTTTCAAAAACCCCCTTATGGACGCTCTTCAAGCGAAAAGCTTATTTTCGAATCTAATTCCCAAAATTTTTAATATAACCGTCTCGAAATTCGTCAAATTCGCTCTACGTGCCGTATACCCGAATGCCTTTCAACCTTCGCGTGTGTGTACGTTTGAAAACTGTCTGTTTTTAACCAATGATAAAATTCTCTGTCGTCACAAATCCTGCCTAAACTATATTTATCTCTGTCTTATGCATATCTGCTGCCTCGTTCAAAACCCCACTTGAGTTACAGAAAATCGATATTGATGACACTCATCTCCACTCCACGTGTATACGTTACATGCATTTTCAATCCCAACGCTTTTATATTTGTCTCTATCTGTAGTATATCACCGATCGTGCATTTCCCTTGCTCTTTAAGATGTTTGTTAGCCTTGTTGTTCAAACCAAACTGACGGTTGAAAATATTTCTATGAAGTTCTACCTTAATACACGCTCGAGTTCGTCGAACGTAACCTTTTTAAAACGCAGGTGTTTGTTAATTATCGAACGTTTAGCATAACAATTCCTAGACTTTATATTTTTTCGTATCAGATAAAACTGACGTTTGCTTGTTACAACGAATATTTTTCCTTGAAATTATTGATTTTTTTACTCAAGTGCGTTCTCTTATGCTTATGCGTATTGAATTAAGCTAAATTAAAATTAATTATACGTATCCTTGAACTTCTGTTTGCTTTAAACTGTTTTTTCTTTATGTAATATTAACACTTCAATTATTAATTATAAAAATACTTCAATACTTGTCCGTTCTTCCTAAATGAATTAAATAAATTTTGCGCGTATATAATTTGTTCTTTTTTTTATACAGGGTTGTTAAAATTTTATTGTTGCCCACTGATTTAACCCTTTGAATCCACAACAACATATATATATATATATATATATATATATATACATATATATATATATATATATATATATATATATATATATATATATTGTAGTGGTTTTAAAGGGCTAGATTTAAGTATAAACAAGATAATTTCAAACACCCTGTATAGAGGAAACAACCAGAATTTACATGCAAAATTTATTTCATTTAGTTCAATTTAAAGTAACAGGTAATACCATAATTTTACAAGTAGTGATTAAAATTTACATAGGTTCGTAAAGAAAATAAATTGGAGAAGCCAATGCAAATTATTAATTAATTTAATTGAGTTTCATTGAACGGGTAATTACGTCTTATACGCATAAGAGCTTGAAAAATCGATAATAACAAGGTGAAACGCTGTGCTAAGACATACAGCCGTTGAATAGCAAATACCTTGAAAAGCCAACTCCTAGAAATGTTGTGTTAAAACGTTGGTTAATTGAATACCTGCATGTTTTCTAAATGTCAGGTTCTCCTAATTTGTATAGATAAAGCTCAAGATTCGAGGTATAGTGTGCAAACGGTCGGATGTTTTAGCATGAACGCTAACTAAAAGTTGCCTTAGAGTGCAGAAGGGATAGTCGAGCAATGAAATGCTTCGGAATGAGACAGGCGTAAGAGCAGGTTATTTCAAAACGCACGTATGCAGTCCACATTGGTTAATTTAAAAACGCGGACAGTAATATCGATTTCTACCAGTCAAGAGAGGGTAGAAGGAAACAGAATATGCATAAGAGAAGAATAGCGTTAGTATAGGCGGGGTTTTCAAGACGGCATTGAATATCTTATTGGTCTATATAGTTAATAGTAGTATAACAGACAAACACGGGGAAATTTGAATGTTAATTTTTCGAAAAATATCGTAACGACGCGCTAAATTTCGAAAATTTCGAAAACGGTTGAAGCAAAATTTTAAGAAGTGTTATTTTAAATGAAGGAGTTCGCGTTAGGAGGGTCTGGAGAGGTTACATTCGAATTGTATAAATACTCGAAGAGAATTAGCATCGCTCTCTTTTAACTTCGCTCTCTTTTAACTTCGTTCTATTAGTACTTTCATCGCGTCAGAATAAACACAGAAATTTACCACGAGTTTGTAAGTATAAAATTATTTTAAATTAATAGTACAGTGTTGGCCTCATAATTTTGAACCGCGAATAAGTGACGAGTCTAAATTTTATTGAGGTGCAACATTCTTTTAAACAAGCTCGTTAAGTGAAGTAATGAAACGTAAATTAAATTAAATTAAATTAAAGTATGCAATTATGAATGCAGTGTAATAAATTTGGATTTGAATGCATCGTGAAGGCAGAGCATGCAGCACAACTTACATGGCGTTTCTCTACAAATAGCTGAAAGCGGCCAACAGAGCAGAACACGAAACCCAGAGCAAAAACAACTTAACGGCTTCGTCAACTGAGTAGAGATCTTCAAGAAATTCCAGGTAATGCTTTAGAATTTGTTGTTTTTATAAACTATGTTGTGATGTGTGAGCGTGAACTATGAAGGTATTTTGCATTATTTTGCGTATTGAAAATAATACGTATAACTAACTTTTATTATGGTATTTAAATATAAATCTAAAGGTGTATATAAAACTTATTAACGTTTCATCAGGAATTTAAATTTTTTATTGTTACGAGTACATGGTTTTTTTTGTTTGCAGTAAGCGTATGCTAAGTAAAAAGCATACATTAATCATAAAAAAAAACTGGGTTATCATGAGCTCACCATACTCCAGAGTTTCCTAATTAAAATTAATTATAAATAGAGACCGAAAAATAAGGTATTATTCAGGGCCCATTTACTCAGGTTACATTCAATGTGTTTAATATTTCTAGTTAAAATTCTGGACTTTACAAAAAAGGAATTTATTGAGGTGTAACTTGAACACCGAAATGTAAATAATCTTGAAGTTTTATTTGTAAATAGTGGTAAATAAATATTGTATGATTGTTGTATTATTTTGTGGTTTTATTGGGAGTGTGCGTGAACGATAAAGAGTATGATAGTGAATCTAGGTATCCAAGAGGAGGTCCAACTATAAGCTAGCCAGGGACGCGATTGAAGAATTAAGGTGATAAAGAGAGGAATCTAGCTAAGAAGTTTTTTTTTGAAAATTTTTCTATTGTGTGCAATTTTCGATTTTTAGAAAATTAATAAATTCTCAAATGTTTTTTTTACTCTGGCGAGGCTTTTCCGGGAGATCCACGGCAATTTATGACGCCTGTAATCTGCCTTTTAGTGTTTCTACAATGTGTAACGTGTCTTACCTCTATCATGTTCACCTATTCAATCTTTCTTAATAGATATTTACTTTGTTACTTAAATCTTCTGGGAGACCTTATCATCAGGGCTAAAACCGTGGGTTCTTTGTTTTATCTCTGCGATAGTATACACATGGAAATAATTTATCCAACAAAAACTTCACTGATTTAGTTTGATATAAAACAACACAACATGTGATATAAATACGTATAATAATTGTAATTGAACTAACAAGATAATCAAGCTGCAAAATTATTTTTGTAAAACTAATAAAAATTTAACTAATTTTAATTCTCTTAGAACTTTAACAAAACTGTAAATTTTACTTCAGTAAATTTTCTTTCTTTTCTTTTAATAATTACAGTGTAGCAAAAGGCTAACAAAATAAACCGTCGTGATATGAGATAAAATGAGATAAAATTTAGAACGTATTAATTCAAACATAAATTAAAGCATTGCATCTTCACAATGCAATTAGTATAGACACATTTGAAACAAACAATTATTATAAGTTTTTTTTTTTATAAAAATGTAAAATGGATATATACATAAATACCTGAATAAAGTATTTTCAACGTCTTTGACCTTAACACACTTCCGGGCAAAACGCGATCAATGGAAATAACAACAGATGGTGTGACCTCATGGCGGACACTCGAACACCTGATCCTCTAACCCAAAGAATCTTAATCCAAAAAAAGCAAGCTTTCCAGGAATCAATCCAAGATATAGAAACAGTGTAAATTAGTTCAATATCTCTGCTGATAATTTCTAATTAATTCGTTTTATAATACTCGAACAAGTATACAAATTCACTTAAATGGCAATCTAACCAAAACCATATTAAAGTGAACAACACGTTTTTAAATATTAAATTAATTTTGCTACAACAGATAACCTTATTTAAAAATCATTGTATAATAAATAAAATCAGCTTACCCCTAGCCGGCGATTTAATTTATTTTCCAGAAGAAACGCTTCTAACAAGCAAACTAACGTTTGGAAAATAACACGATGCTTCGTGTCCATCTTCCACCAAAAGTTAAATAAGATAGCCCGATCTTATCAAGTGCGCAGAATACTAAAATATGCCTTTTGATCCCTACCTAACAGAATTTCGACTAATAAGACAAAGGAACTTGCTTTTCCGTTTAACGTATAATCTAAATGGAGGTAAATAAAGTTGCCTAACGTCCAGATTTGTAGCAGTTAAATCGAACTGTTACACTATCCCCTTCCCACATGAGAAACTCTCATACAATTAAGTTAGGATGACAAACTAGAAATATATGTACTTCCCTGTGAACATGGGGTCCCACCAGGCTAATGCAAAAGCAAGGTGCAAACCCACACTCAAAAAAAAAAGACATTTCTTCCTAGTAGCCTACCTACTAAATCAAAGCTGAATCGGTTGCTAATAACGCTAGTTATCTGGCTTGAGATCCTTCACGTGCCGGACACCGATGTTTTTTCCTTTTTCGTCTCTTAGTCGATATGTAACGGTTCCAGTTTTCTCAATGATTTTGCAGCGGACATATTTAGGTGCTAATTTTTGGGATACAGCTTCGGAAACTTTGGATTGCACCATGTTTTTCTTCCAAACATAGTCTCCTTTATTATACTCCACTTCCCGACGCCGTAAATCATAAGTTTTCTTATTGCGTTCATAAGCCTGATGAAGTCTTACTACTACATCATTATAAAGCTCTGAAAGCTCATTGAGATCTTTTACCAGTTGCTCTCTTGAATGAACCGTAAGATCTTGATCAGTAAACTCAGATAGTTTACCATAATAATCTCCTGAAATAGGTATTGAACGACCAAAATTCAAAAAAGCTGCAGTGTAACCAGTAACTTCACTAACTGCGTTTCTCATAGCATGTGCAACTTTATGCAGTTCTTCGTCCCAAAGCCTGTGATTATCTTTCACATATGATCTTAACGCTGTGATGATAACTCTGTTAACTCTTTCCGTAGGGTTAACCTGAGGATGATAGTTTGCATTATACCAAACCTTCTGAACTTGGTATTCCTTTATCAATTTCTTGAATGCCTTACTTACAAATTGAGATCCATTATCCGTCGTTATAATTTGCGGTACTCCATATATAAGAAATACTTGATTTCGATAAAATTATTTATCGAGGTAGCTGTCGCTTTTTTAATAGGGCGAATCAGTACATACTTGGTGAACCAGTCAGAAACCACTAAAATAGATGTGTTACCTTTTTTCGATCTGGGTAAAGGCCCCATAATATCAATAGATATCATTTGAAAAGGATGTTCCACTTCTCTTTCTTTCCCCATTAACCCATTTTTCGACTGTAAAGTACTTTTTGAAGCAAGACAGATTTGACATTTTCTGACATACCGAGCAATATCTAATTTCATCTTTGGCCAATAATAGCTTTCGGCGACCTTGTTCCATGTTTTAAATGTACCAAGATGAGCGGATGTAGGAGAATCATGATTTTGTTTAATGACATCTTCTCTGTAATATTTTGGGAGTACTTGTTTCCACTCTATCAAATTAGAAACAATGTTGTGTTTGTTGGGAACATATTTGTAAAGCACATTCTTCTCTATTTTCCATGAAGGGTAGTTTGAAGAATTTTTCTGAATTCGTTGCATCATCTTATTATACCATGGATCACACTGGTCTTGGTGTATAGAAATCTGATTTATTATTATTGGTGCTCTTGATAGTGCATCGGGAACCACATTAAATTTTACCTTCCGGTGAAGAACTTCATAAGAAAACTGGGATAGTCGTAAACTCCATCTCTGTAACCTTCCGGATGGGCTTTTTAATTTGTCCAACCATATTAAAGAGTAATGATCAGTAATGATTTTAAAATTTGTTCCCTCTATGTAAGGACGATATTTTTCTACTCCAAACATTACTGCTAGCAATTCTTTCTCGGTGGCACTGTAAGCTCTCTCTTGCTTAGTCAGTGACCTGCTCCCATATGCTATTACTTTTTCGTTCTCGCCCTCACCTTGCAATAAGATTGCCCCAAGACCAACTTCTGACGCATCTGTTTGTATAATAAAACTCTGTGAGAAGTCTGGACTAGTTAAAATCGGCGAGGTAATTAACAACGTTTTCAGTTTTTGGAAGGCTTGTTCTGCTTCTTGGTTCCAGCTAATGTGTTGCTTTTTAGAGCGACCTTTAATAAGCGATAAAATTGGATCAGCTATGGTTGAAAAATTGGAAATAAATCTCCTGTACCAGCCTGCCATTCCTAGAAATCTTTTTATTGATTTGACAGTTGTTGGAGTTGGAAAACTTGCTATAGCCTGGACTTTTTCCGGATCAGTTCAAAGTCCTTCTCTATCAATTACATAGCCAAGATATTTCAGCGATGGTCTACAGAACTCACACTTTTCAAAGTTAATTATTAAATTAGCTTCTTTTAGCGCTATATAAACTTCATTTAGTGTATTCATATGACTTTCAAACGTGGCAGATGCTATAATTACATCGTCCAAATATACAAACACATTATCAAAACGTGGTCCTAGGATATTGTCCCTTAATCGTTGTAGTGTTTGGGGACTATTACAAAGTCCAAAAGGCAATACAGTAAATTCAAAAAGTCCTCTCCTAGGTACTGTAAAGGCAGTTTTTTCACAAGACTCCGGTGTTAATTCTATTTGCCAGAAAGCTTTTTTCAAATCTATCGATGTTAGAAATTTAGTATCTCTAAATTTATCAAGTATATCATTAACGTACGGTAAGCCGTATGCATCTTTTTTTGTCACAGCGTTAAGTTTTCTTCCGTCGAAGCATAACCGTATGTCTCCATTCTTTTTCTTGACCATTACGATTGGCGAATTCCATGGCGATTGCGACGGTCTTATCACCCCTAATTTTAACATTTCATCGATTTCTTTATTTAGTGTGTCTAACATATTTGGTGATAACGGATGGTATCGTTGTTTTATGGGTTCAGCATCCCCTGTATCTATTCGATGTACTGCTTTCTTTGTTCTTCCTAATTCTTGGCCACTAATTGATTTAAATTTTTCCATTATATTCTGTAGTTGATACATTTGATCACTACTGAGATCATCTGTGGTGTTTATAATTTTCTGCTCTAGTGCTGATACTATTTGTTTCTCGTTTATCATACAAAAAGTGTTATTGTCAAAATTTGCATGTAATTTAAATATACGACAAACATCCGATCCTAATATTAAAGCATCATTAATAGAATTTGCTATTGTAGCTGTAATATTATGAGTAGTTCCATTAATTTCTGTAGGCAAAATTACTTGACCTATCGAACACTGTTTGGTACCATCAGCTGTTTCTAGATAAGTAGGAGCAACAGGTCGTTCTATCTTTAATCCTAAATTCTTAATTATAGGTAATCCCGTACGTCCTACTACCGTATTAGTTGCACCAGTATCCAATAACGCTAGGATAGGCTGTGTTTTTATACGAACATAAATAAATGGTCTTGGGTCTTGCTTCTTTGTATATAGAATTGTGTTAATTTTTTTGGATGTAGTTGAAGTAAAATCTCTAATTCGTTGTAACCAATTTTTCCATTCTGTACTGTTTTAGCCGAAATGCCATAGTTATGGTTTTGTTGGCTAATACTGAAACCGGCTCTTATACGTTTTTTGAACTTTTTGAACATTTGGGACAACTACTGTATGTAACTTCTTTTGTTCCGCAAATGTAACAAAAAAGTGTACGATCCTTTGTACAACGGTGATAGGTATGGCCTTTCTCATTGCAATTGTAGCATGCCAAATCAGCTAACTTCGATATCCGAGTTGATCTATTATTAAATCTTTTATTGGAGAACATTAAACTTCTTTTTGATGACTGAGGTTGTTGCTCGTTCTTTATTATGGCGTTTATTTGTTTTTGTGTTGTAACAGGTTGGTATGCTAAATCTGGCTCTAATGGTGCATTTATAGGCAAATCTCTATTTCTAAATTTAAAATTTTGTAACTTTGTATTTTCTAGTTGAAGGCAGAGTTCAATTAATTGATCAATGTTGTCTATTTTTTCTAAACTTAAGTGGCTTGCATAGAAGGGTTGAAGATTTTTACGAATATATCTGAGTTGGTCTATTTCAGGCGGTATTTTGATTAATCTATTAAACAAGTTCACCATTGCTGCAATAAAGATTACAGGTTTTTCATCTTGTCCTTGTTTCCTAGATCGTATTTCATCTAACAATACTTCATCATAATCCGCTGGCAGAAAATGTTGCTTTAATTTTTGCTCTAACTCTAGCCATGAGTGAATTTTTCCTTTAAATGACCTATACCAAATGAGCGCTTGTCCTCCAAGAATATCTATAGCACTATTAAATACTTGCTGGTGCGTAAATCCTCTAGCAATTCTCAATTCTTCTACTCGTTCTAGAAATGCATTGACTCCTAATTGCTGTGTATCGCCAGTAAAACAAACATTCCATTTTGCAATTGGTGTAAAGTTTGATTTAATGATTTGATGTGTTACAGGTTCATTCTGCATTGGTGATTCTAGATTAGCTAATCTTGCTTCTAAATTTCGAATAGACTCTTTGTTAACAGTTGGGATTATTGAAATTTGTGTATTAACTAAACTTGTAGTTTTATTTATTGGGCTTGATTGCTGTGGATTTTTTTTCTGTAGCAGCTACAGGGTTAATGTCCGTACTTTCTTGTGTTTGAGATTCCATCCGAGAATTCACAAATGTTTCTAAATCATTTTGAAACATTATTTCCGAATCAACCTCACCTAACATATCCAAAAATTCCAGACATTTACTGTTTAAAATATTATATTTTTGTTGTAACTCATCTGTTACTTCTATATATTCCAAGCGGCGACCAATATGCAGAAGTTTAGCTTTAAGGCGTTTATTAGTTAATTTGGATGGTTTGTCCAAAAACTCAAGCAAGGGTTGGCGTAAAATTTCCAAGGCTTCCTCACAGAAATGTAGCTGTTCGTACGGATCAAATTTACATTCTGGATACTTATAAACTAATCTTGGGTCTATTTATTCTTTTGAAATAAAAGTTCTCAAAAGTTTCTTTTATTTTCTAATAGCATACTATCACAAGCTTTACCTCTAATTGCTAATTCCCAAGACAATTCTTGTGTGGAAAGACAATTAATCCAAGCCATGCTAAATAAGTTGTAAAAATATTTAAATAACAAAAGGACGCAATTAAACGACAGAAATTTTCGATAAATCCAAAAGCTTCTTTTCAAAAAAATTAATTTCTCGAATACGAATTTTGTTCGCTTAAAATGCTGAAATCCTCAAGTTAAAATTCAATACAGATTAACTCCACTTTCCGTTATTATATTTCGTTGCGAAGTAATTGATAGTATTTATACTATAAAATAACAAATCCAATCAAGGTTTGGTTGAAGATCAATGGGGTCTACCCTTGTAAATCAAATTAAATGATCCCTAGTAATCACGAGGACAATTTTCAGTATCCTTTAGTTTATCATAGCGCTCCCCAAATCTTTTTTTTAGAAGGATTTGTGGTGCTAGTATAAAACGCTAAAGGTAACTACGCCACCTACGCGACCTATATACGTAGTAAAAATTATAAAATTCATCAAACAATTAATTAAATAGCAAATCAAAATCACTGGTACATGTATATGCATCTGTATAATTCACTTGTACTTATTAAAAACCAATCAGTTACTTTGTAATTTATTTCTGTAAAATTAAATTAAATATTTAAATCCATGTGACAACCACCGCAAAAATAAGTAGCAAAATTATTATTGGGCGCCATGTGTAACCTGCCTTTTCGTGTTTCTTTAATGTGTAAGGTGTCTTACCTCTATCATGTTCACCTATTCAATCTTTCTTAATAGATATTTACTTTGTTACTTAAATCTTCTGGGAGACCTTATCATCAGGGCTAAAACCGTGGGTTCTTTGTTTTATCTCTGCGATAGTATACACATGGAAATAATTTATCCAACAAAAACTTCACTGATTTAGTTTGATATAAGACAACACAACATGTGATATAAATACGTATAATAATTGTAATTGAACTAACAAGATAATCAAGCTGCAAAATTATTTTTGTAAAGCTAATAAAAATTTAACTAATTTTAATTCTCTTAGAACTTTAACAAAACTGTAAATTTTACTTCAGTAAATTTTCTTTCTTTTCTTTTTAATAATTACAGTGTAGCAAAAGGCTAACAAAATAAACCGTCGTGATATGAGATAAAATGAGATAAAATTTAGAACGTATTAATTCAAACATAAATTAAAGCATTGCATCTTCACAATGCAATTAGTATAGACACATTTGCGAAACAAACAATTATTATAAGTTTTTTTTTTTATAAAAATGTAAAATGGATATATACATAAATACCTGAATAAAGTATTTTCAACGTCTTTGACCTTAACACACTTCCGGGCAAAACGCGATCAATGGAAATAACAACAGATGGTGTGACCTCATGGCGGACACTCGAACACCTGATCCTCTAACCCAAAGAATCTTAATCCAAAAAAAGCAAGCTTTCCAGGAATCAATCCAAGATATAGAAACAGTGTAAATTAGTTCAATATCTCTGCTGATAATTTCTAATTTATTCGTTTTATAATACTCGAACAAGTATACAAATTCACTTAAATGGCAATCTAACCAAAACCATATTGAAGTGAACAACACGTTTTTAAATATTAAATTAATTTTGCTACAACAGATAACCTTATTTAAAAATCATTGTATAATAAATAAAATCAGCTTACCCCTAGCCGGCGATTTAATTTATTTTCCAGAAGAAACGCTTCTAACAAGCAAACTAACGTTTGGAAAATAACACGCTGCTTCGTGTCCATCTTCCACCAAAGTTAAATAAGATAGCCCGATCTTATCAAGTGCGCAGAATACTAAAATATGCCTTTTGATCACTACCTAACAGAATTTCGACTAATAAGACAAAGGAACTTGCTTTTCCGTTTAACGTATAATCTGAATGGAGGTAAATAAAGTTGCCTAACGTCCAGATTCGTAGCAGTTAAATCGAACTGTTACACGCCCAATTCGTGAGGCACGATTTCTAAACAGGTTACACGGCAATATATATATATATATATATATATATATATATATATATGTTTACGCCGTTAAAGAAAATAATTTATTTTATTTATAATAGAAAACTTTAATTTGCATTAATGTTAAGGTCATTTAGAATAGATGGCATTAACAGTTGTTTTATTTTATTTAAATATATAACATATGCTTTGATAAGAAAGCAAGTTCAGTTTTAGTATTGAATTTGATGGAGTAACTACAAAGATTAATATGCTGTGTATTTTGTTTGTTCATGTGAAATGAAAATTGTGCTTTACACCCAGATCCTTTTTCATTTCCATCCTAACAACTGGGTATGTCAATAGTTTAAGTAACTACATGAATACACCTGAATACACCTACACTTATATTTCTGTAACTAGTTCTACATTACCCTACTACTCAAGGAGTAGCTTCGACCCCCCCACTAAATAAATTGTAGCTCTTAAATGACGCAATAAAAGATATTCAAACTGTTTGCATGCAAAAAACCAATAATTGTATATAACAGAAACGTTCATCAGCAAAGATGCACAAAAGCTAGTGTTGAGGGTAGCAGCAACACTTATTAAACAAAAATTGTAGGTCGTAAACGGTTGAATAGAAAATTTTTGAAATTTGCAATTGCAATCCTTTAATCGCATTTTACAAAATATTTTTAAGCAAGGATACACAAAAGTCTATCTTGAGGGCGGCAATACCCCTATGCTAAATAAATTTTTAGCTCCTAAACGAATCGCTAGGAAAATTAAAAAAATTAACATTCAATGATTAATAGTCTGTAACAAAAGCATCCACCAGCAATGATATGTCCAAGTCATTCTTGGAGGTGGCAGCAACCACCAAGCTAATTAAAGTGTATCCTCTAAGAGCTAGATAACAAATTTTCAAAATTTTTACATGCAATCGTCTAATACTGTATTGCAAAAAAAAACACCAGCAACGTGGCGTGAAAGCCAGTGGAATCAACCCCTATATTAAAAAAATTGTAACTTGTAAACGGTGTTATGTAATGTTTTTAAAATCATCACATGCAATATTCTTATAGACTGCTTCAAAACTATCATCAAGCCCTGCTGTGTCAGTCAATTCTAGAAAGTAGCAGTAACCCTATTCTGTAAAAATTTTAGTCGTGAACGATGCGATACAAAATTTTTACAATATTAACATGCGATTCTTTAATAGTATATTGCGCAAACATCCACTAGCAACAGTACATCAAACTTCGTCATGGGGATGGCAGCAACTCCAATACTTATGGAATTTTAGGTGGTGAAAAAATCGTTAAAAAATTTTCAAAATTTTTACATGCAATGCTTAACAGTCTATAGCAGAAACATCCACTGGCAATGGTATGCCAAGCCAGTCATGGAGATGGCAGCAACCCCTAAACTAAATACATTGTACCTCGTAAAGGGTTGGATAAAAATTTAAAAGTTTTCACATGCAATTCTTTAATATCGCATTAGAAAAATAAGCAACAACAACGGGGCGTAACAACTAATTTTGGGGGTAAAAGTAACCCCTATATTAGACAACAATATAGTTCGTAAACGGCTCAATAGAAAATTTTTAAAAATTTTCACATGCAACCTCTTTCAAAACTGTTCGCAAGCAACGCTGTGGCAACGTCAGTCTTGGGGGTTAGTAGTAACCCCTATACTGAAAAACTTGAGCTCGTGGACGATGCGATATGAGAGGTAAAATGAAGGTCCCGTGTGTAAGTGTTGTCACGCACGTTAAAGACCCCTACTTTGCTTGGAACAGCAAGGGTTTAGCAAAATTCCAAATTTTTCAGGTAAAAAAAAACTCGCTTCCTGGCCAATGTAGTACCTTCGGGTGGATGCGATACAAAATTTTTAAGAAATATTCATATGCAAGCCTATAATAACATATTATACAAATATCCCTCAGCAACACTTTAAAAACATTCCGTCTTGGGGAGTGGAAGCAACCACTACACTAAAAAAGAATTTGTTTGTAAACAACTTGCTAGAAAATTTTCAAACCTTTCACGTGCAATCCTGTACTACTCCATTACGAAAATATACTCCAGCGACGTGGCGCGAAAGTCAGTCTGAGGGTGGAATCAACCCTGTATTTAAAAAAATGTTGCTCATAAGTGGTGCCATGTAAAGTTTTTAAAATTATTACAAGCAATCTTCCAAAAGTCTCCTTCAAAACTATCCTCAAGCAACGTCGTGCTTAGGTCAGTCTGTATGGTAGTAGTAACTCCTATGCTGTAAAAATTGTAGCTCGTCAACGATGCGATATAAATTTTTAAAATATTCACATGCAATCCTCTAATAGTATATTACACAAATATCCACCAACAACAGTGCACCAAACCCAGTCTTGGGGGTGGCAGCAACCTCTATGCTGAAAAAGATTTAACTGGTAAACAAGTCGTTAGAAAATTATCAAAATTTTCTCATAAAATATATATATATATATATATATATATATATATATATATAAAATAAAATGTATCTGTAAACAAACTCTTATAAAAATAATAAAAGCTTATTGACGATTCTAAATCAGGCTAATAGTTGCATAGTCATTAACAAAACAATAGCTTTATTACTTCACAGGGGAGGAAATATCCACTAACCCCTGTGAAGTAATAAAGCTATTGTTTTGTTAATGGCTATACAATTATTAGCCCGATTTGTATTCGTCAATAAGCTCTTATTATTTTCGTAAGAGTTTGTATACAGATACATCTTATTTTATATATTGTTCTACACAATTTCTTATTGCGAACGGCAAATAACTTGTCTTATATATATATATATATATATATATATATATATATATATATATATATATTGATACATTTTAGCGTCCCCAGAAATAGTGGAAATAAGTTATTACATATATAGAATATGTCGTTGCTTATTTGTTGAAGAAGCCCAAAATGACAAAAGGATTTTAAAATAGTGAAGTATATCGACATACACTATTTTATATTTTCTATCATTCTAGAACTCTTTCAAAGCCATTTATTGTCGCGTCCGATGTATATCTTCTTTTCATTAAAACTACTACCCCCTTTGCATTTTGCAACATTGTCGCTAACTATGAAAAGCAACAAAGGCGAAACACTAAATTAATATCTTAAGAGAGAGTGAGATATGAGTAATTGAACATTCTACATTTAATCGTTTGGTTTTTGCAGGCTGACGACTTCGAACATGAATCATTCTCAATGTGCAGCGTATGTTTAATACTATTTATTATATTGGTGTATTTTGAATCCCATGCGCCGCTAAATTAAAACAATGTACGCATCCTTATGTTCTATAAATAGCAGTATGTATGAAATAAGGGTAATTATGTCGTGCTATATCATTATCATAGCCTTGTTTATCATCAAGAAGTGGTTTAGATTTCAGATGTATTTTAATATGATACCATTTTTTAATTAAATAGAAAACTTTAATTCTATTAATTCTAAAAAGGTTGGTACTTGCTGGTGCTGGTGCTTGCTAAATATACTGTAAGCGTTAAATTTAACCTCTCAGAACAACAGTTTTATTCTAAAAATTTTGCTTTTTGCATATGCTCATTTCATTTTGTGTTCGACCTTACTTTAGGTCGGTTTGACGCAGCTCTAACTTCTTTTCTATTCTGTGCTAATCTACAAAGCTCTACATACATATGCTATTTAATTTTATTTGTGTGACGGTTATAATTATTTAATTAGAATTACTACGTAACTTAAAACGTTTAACCGTCGGCAATGCAACTACTACAGGAGCACACAGGAACATTTTTCTAGAAATTTGTAAAAGAATTTTTTTAGATTTTTTTTTAGATTTCAGATGTATTTTAATACGATACCATTTTTTAATTAAATAGAAAACTTTAATTCTATTAATTCTAAAAAATTTTGTACTTACTCGTGCTGGTGCTTGCTAAATATACTGTAAGCGTTAAATTTAACCTCTCAGAACAACAGTTTTATTCTAAAAAATTTTTTTTTTTGCATATGATAATTTTATTTTATTTTTGAACTTACTTTAGGTCGGTTTAATGCAGCTCTAACTTCTTTTCTATTCTGTGCTAATCTAAAAAGCTCTACATACATATGCTATTTAATTTTATTTGTGTGATGGTTATAATTATTTAATTAGAATTACTACGTAAATTAAAACGTTTAACCGTCGGCAATGCAACTGCTATAGGAGCACACAGGAACATTGTTCCAGAAATTTGTAAAAGAACTGTTCCTGTTCGTAAAATTCTTTAAATATTTATTCTGGTTCGTAAAATATCGATAAAAATCTTATGGATTCTAATAAACGTTAAATATGGGTTTAATGTCAAAGGTGCAAGATATTTTTGTAGGAGACTATTAGACGATTGCATGTGAAAATTCTAAAAATTTTCTATTGAGTCGTTTACAAGCTATTTTTTTCAGTGTAGGGGTTACTGCCACCCCGAAGACTGGCTTTTGCGCGCGGTTGGTGGTGTTTATTTTTGTAATAAACTATAGAGGATTGCTTGTGAAAATTTAAAAATTTTTTATCCAGTCTTTTACGAGGTACGTTTTACTTTGTATAGGGATTGCTGAAAGCCCAATTACTGGCTTTGGCACACCATTGCTGGTGATATTTTTGTTATAGATTATTAAGGATTTTATGAGAAAATTTTGATAATTTTCTAACGACTTATTTACCAGTTAAATCTTTTTTAGCATAGAGGTTGCTGCCACCCCAAGACTGGGTTTGGTGCACTGTTGTTGGTGGATATTTGTGTAATATACTATTAGAGGATTGCATGTGAATATTATAAAAATTTATATCGCATCGTTGACGAGCTACAATTTTTACAGCATAGGGGTTACTACTACCATACAGACTGACCTAAGCACGACGTTGCTTGAGGATAGTTTTGAAGGAGACTTTTAGAAGGTTGCTTGTAATAATTTTAAAAACTTTACATGGCACCACTTATGAGCAAGATTTTTTTTTAAATACAGGATTGATTCCACCCTCAGACTGACTTTCGCGCCACGTCGCTGGAGTTTATTTTCGTAATGGAGTAGTACAGGATTGCATGTGAAAGGTTTGAAAATTTTTTAACAAGTTGTTTACAAACAAATTCTTTTTTAGTGTAGAAGTTGCTTCCACTCCCCAAGACTGAATTTTGTAAAGTGTTGCTGATGGATATTTGTATAATATGTTATTATAGGCTTGCATATGAATATTTCTTGAAAATTTCGTCCTTACATGTGATTTTCCAATGCTCCACCCGAAGGTACTACATTGGCCAGGAAGCGAGTTTTTTTTTACCTGAAAAATTTGGAATTTTGCCAAACCCTTGCTGTTCTAAGCAAGGTAGGGGTATTTAACGTGCGTGACAACACTTACACACGGGACCTTCATTTAACCTCTCATATCGCATCGTCCACGAGCTCAAGTTTTTCAGTATAGGGGTTACTACTAACCCCCAAGACTGACGTTGCCACAGCGTTGTTTGCGAACAGTTTTGAAAGTTGCATGTGAAAATTTTTAAAATTTTCTATTGAGCCGTTAACGAACTATATTGTTGTCTAATATAGGGGTTACTTTTACCGCCAAGATTAGTTGTTACGCCCCGTTGTTGTTGCTTATTTTTCTAATGGGATATTAAAAAATTGCATGTAAAAATTTTTAAATTTTTATCCAACCCTTTACGAGATACAATGTATTTAGTTTAGGGGTTGCTGCCATCTCCATGACTCACTTGGCATACCATTGCCAGTGGATGTTTCTGCTATAGACTGTTAAGCATTGCATGTAAAAATTTTGAAAATTTTTTAACGATTTTTTCACCACCTAAAATTCCATAAGTATTGGAGTTGCTGCCATCCCCATGACGAAGTTTGATGTACTGTTGCTAGTGGATGTTTGCGCAATATGCTATTAAAAAATCGCATGTTAATATTGTGAAAATTTTGTATCGCATCGTTCACGACTACAATTTTTACAGAATAGGGTTACTGCTACCCTCTAGAATTGACTGACACAGCAGGGCTTGATGATAGTTTTGAAGGAGTCTATAAGAATATTGCATGTGACGATTTTAAAAACTTTACATAACACCGTTTACAACTTACTTTTTTTTTTAATATAGGGGTTGATTCCACCCCCAAAACTGGCTTTCACGCCACGTTGCTAGTGTTTATTTTTGCAATAGAGTATTAGACGATTGCATGTAAAAATTTTGAAAATTTTTTATCTAGCTTTTTAGGGGGTACACTTTAATTAGCTTGGTGGTTGCTGTCACCTCCAAGAATGACTTGGGCACATCATTGCTGGTGGATGCTTTTGTTACAGACTATTAATCATTGAATGTTAATTTTTTAATTTCTCTAGCGATTCGTTTAGGAGCTAAAAATTTATTTAGCATAGGGGTATTGTAGCCCTCAAAATAGACTTTTGTGTATCTTTGCTTGAAAATATTTTGTAAAATGCGATTAGAGGATTGCACTTGCAAATTTCAAAAATTTTCTATTCAACCGTTTACGACCTACAATTTTTGTTTAATAAGTGTTGCTGCTACCCTCAACACTAGCTTTTGTGCACCTTTGCTGATGAACGTTTCTGTTATATACAATTAGGGGTTCTTTGCATGCAAACAGTTTGAATATCTTTTATTGCGTCATTTAAGAGCTACAATTTATTTAGTGTGGGGGTCGTAGCTACTCCTTGAGTAGTAGGGTAAGGTAGAACTATTTACAGAATTATAAGTGTAGGTGTATTCAGAAACAATTTGCATAATTGGAAATATTTGTTATCAATATATTAATTATATTTTCAAAACTTTACAAAATATTTGCTGGGAAACAGTGAATAACTTCATACAAATGTAGAAATGCGATACCACATCATTTAAACAGGTCCATAACCTTAGCGGTAAGCTAAAAACTTCAAATCCTCAAACACTTAATATATATTAGCGGATAAAAGTTTGCAGCAAACTCTATGAACGCAGCTTCTACTAAACTGCTCGTCACACTATCATCCAAGCAGACTAACTGGCGCCATGCTGTGTTGCCATTTAGCGGTTGTAAAGATGATAACACAATAGAATATTCCGTATATTAAAATATGTTCTGTGGCGCTCTCAACGGAAAGTCGCTAGACTAAAACTGTACTATTACTGTACATTTTCCTTTCAATTTTAAGTCCATTTTGTGTTTCTTTAATATTTAAAATAAAAATCTGTACAAAATCCTACTGACTTTGACATATTCAAAATCTTACCAATCTGGGTCCTCTTCGTCTTAAACATCTTAGGCAGGGAAGCGCAATGTCAATCACGCTAAAAAGTGAGATGTTGTATCTTGCGTCCGATATACGGTATTAAGTTTACAAGGGACGCAAGTCACGGCGAGCAATAAATCTTCTCAGACACATTATGAACGCTTGAGTTGATAAGTCACTAACACTAGCTCAAGGTGTACATTGTAATGAATAATTTTGCCTGGCATTGGAAAAGTAATTCGAGCATAGAAGAGCGAAAATTAAAAAAATTGTTGGTTATTTTGCAAAAGGAATAGCCCGTGATCGGTTTCGCTGTTTGCGCTCATCAAACGGAGCCATCTCTTTCTGCAAAACAACTAAGATTTTGACTTATACACAAGTACTGGTGTATTTATACCTACAAAATATTTCTCATGCGCCCTCTATACCCGAATGTATTCAACTAACTATCGGTGACAATTCAAGTCTCCGACATGTTTGTATAGATGGCATTGCCAGACAAAACTTTAATAACTGGTCAAGGTATACAGCTTTGGTAACAAAACAAATATAGATACAAATGTAACTCTCGGTAGTTATACCTCGATGACCACTTTTAGTTTTAATTAGCATTGGTCCAGCATAATCGGTACCGACAACGGCAAAAGGAAAATTTTATGTAATCCTATCTTGTGGCAGATTACCCATTATTAGATTGATTGCTCTTGGTGGCAACGGAAGCAATTGACACAATCATGCACGACTTGGCGAACCAAGTTCCTACCACGCGTAAGCCAGAAATGTTCTCTAGTGTATGAGAGGAGTAAATGAGGACCGCAGTGTAAAATCCGAACATGTTCACATGCGGTTAATAATTTGGAAAGGGAATGGCGACCGTCTATAATAATAGGATGTTTTTTTATCAAAATTGAATTCAGAATTTTGAATACGCCCTCTAAGCGTAACAAACTTTTATCAAGAAAAGGAGACAAAGTTATCAATTTGCTACGCAACAAAATACTCTTTTAAGCACTTAACAATTTTATTTCTTCCGTGAAGGAATTTAGTTGCGAGATTTTTTCTAAATGCATAAGAGCAGAATCGATTTCCTTTGCAAATAGCAAACCATACTGTCTCAAATGAAGGGTCACAAAACAATTGTTAGCAAAACGCAAGTCATATGCAACTGTTCTTACAAGATTATTGAAATTTTAATAGTTTTCTTTAGGAAAATATTCATTCGAACGAATTATGAGAGTTGAGAATTCAGCTTTCATTTCAGGAAGCATTGTTTCTGAGACAGATGTATCATTAAATTCAAGTTTGCCTTAATAGAAAAAATTTGGAACATTCCACCAAATATTACATCCTTTTAATTGGAAAGGCATGAGTCCACGTGACAGTGGATCAGCAGCACTGTCATGAGTAGGCACATGGAACTAAGTAGCATTGCGAGATATGTTGTGAATTTCAGCAACATGATGGGCAACAAACGTTTTTAAAAGTTTTGGAGTTGCTTTTAACCATCCAAAGACAATAGTGGAAACCATCCACAAATAACAACAGTTTAATTTGCTCCTTAGCGCTTTGCGGCAGTATACGTCAATTTTGAGAAAAGAAGTGCGCCACATAACTAAAATTTGGGCATAGTTAATGTTTTGAGAGGGGCTACTCTGCTTTTTAAACAAAGATGCCGACAGGATGACACCATTAGAGTCGATTGACCTTATATAAATGCTCGCGTCATAGGCTTGTGAACTGGCGTCGCAAAATCCGTGCAGTTCAATGATTGTGGGGTTCAGAAAAATTGCGTGTCGAGAAATTTTTAATTCACGCAATTCAGAGAGCTCCCCCCCCCCCGGTTTTGTTTAACCACAACTGTTAAAGTAACAACTTTGTTATGAGAATGCAAGAGCCCAATAGACCAAGGGAATAAAAAATCTAGGAAATTTCAAAGAGTATTGATCTTTCTGTTATCTGTTCACTTGTATAGGAAGATATAAGAAACACCAAATTCTCACGTTTAAATTCCAATATAGACCTAGGGTTTTTGTATGGTTTTGAGAACCAATTTCCAAGAAATCAGGATGTATATCAGTAGGAGTAATATCTTTTAATACACGAGGGTCATTGGACATCAATTTCTTTACCGGAAAGCAACCAGATAAAAGAATCTTAGGTAATTGATAACATATTTTTGAGCGTCTTTGAAAGAATCCGCACCCGTAAGCAGATCGTCAATATAGAAATCTTTCATTATTATTTGTGTAGTTAGGCATTCAATACCTAACTGATGTAGACAACGAATTGCGAGAACAGAGGTGCCGCCGTACCATAAGTCACAGTTCTCGGATTATCTCTGAATTTTTTTAGTAGTGACATTTCTCCACAATATTTGCTGAAGAGGTAATTGAGAGAAACTAGTAAGTACTTGTCTATACATCTTATGTAAATCAGCAAATATAACAAAAATATGAAATCGAAAACTGACCAAAATTGAGAATAAATCCCGTTGAATTACAGGACCAACTATTTGTATATCATTAAATGAATAACCAGTGGTTGAGTGAGCACTGTCATTAAAAACTACCTAAAATTTGGAGGTGGAACTCTGTTCTTTGAGCGCAGCATGGTGAGGCAGGAAATAAGATACTTTGAGCCGGAATTGTCTACTTTAGACAAGGACATTTGAGAGAGCTGTAAGTATTCATCGAGAAATTCTGAATAGCGTTCATGAAGATGCTCGTTTAAAGTTAGTCGTTTTCAAGAGATAGAAACCTTTTTTTGCAAATTTATAGGAATCGCCTAGTTTTGAAGAAGGCTCCTTTAAAGGAATTGTGACGACAAATCGACCAACGGGTTCTCTACGAGTGTTAGGGACAAAATAACTTTCACTTTAATGACACAGGCTTTTACAGAGAGTACTTCTCAATTTTTCCAAATTTTTTGAGTTGGTCTTGAATTATCATCGAACTAGAGAGAAAAAATGTATGTTACTACATATGAAGTTGAATTAGAGAACAGAGCAGCTAAAGATTCAACCAAAAAGCTTTTTTGTAATTTATGTTGTTCGTTTCCTAGAGAAATTTGCCCAACACATAACAAGTCATTAAAACAGTTAGCACCTATCAATACATCTATGTTGCCCGTGGTATTGAAATTGAGATCAGCCAATTTTACATTTGGCGAGAATTTTATGTGACTTATGTCAATTGGTGCACTTGGGATATTGCCAGTAATTGAAGTTTTTATTAAGCAAGAGGGTTTTAAAGTTTAGGAGCTGTGCTTGGCCGTTAAAGAAACATTACACTTTGCATTGATTTGAGAGACATTTACCAATAAGCAACAGAGAGTTATGCCTAGCCATGCAAGTGCGACAGGTATGTCGAGATTTACAATCCTTGCCGATATGTCCACGAGCAAGGCGATTTAACCACAGTTTAAGAGATTTCGTATTGGAAATTCTATCCCCCACAAAGAGAGTTTAAACTTTTTTCAGATGTGTATTAAGTGTGCCCGTTTACAGTAATAGCAAAAAAAGTTGTTAGAATAAGTTACAAAAGATTTAAAGATTTTTTGCTTTACAAAAGTTTTGGTTGTAGTCGATTTGCGTACATATTTTTTCTTTCTAATGCTTCAAATTCGCTTGCTTTCTGTTTCAGAAATTGAATAAATTCTGATAAGACAGGTATTTCGTCATCATGTTTGTGCGTTTCCAAATCACGCTTGGTAACAGGGTCTAAGAAAGAAACTAAATTTTAAATTATAATGACTTCGCCTAGTTTTTCTGGAGGTACCAACGAATTTAGGAATTTAGAGTGTTCTAGCATATTGTCTATTATTTTTCTGATATGAGTGGAAGACTTCCTTTGAGCCATTTCTAAAGAGAAAAGAGCGTTCACATGATTTCTAAAAAGACCGCGTTTATCATTATATCTTTTAGAAATCATTAGCCACGCTGTTTCGTAATTGTACGAATTGAATGATTAGTTCTAAGAACATCAGTCGCATTTTCAGTTAACGATGATTTTAAATAGAGGTATTTTTTGTATATGGTATGTGGTAATGTTATAACTACGTTTGTGTGTCTGTACGTGTATATATATATATATATATATATATATATATATATGTGTGTGTGTGTGTGTGCTTATATGCATTAGGTATGTGTGTACATACATGTATATATATATATATATATATATATATATATATATATTAATACTTGAAAGTTTGTTTCTTGGGAAAAAGGTCTAAATAAATAAAAGAATTTTTACATTATATGTGTGTTAATCAGACGTTTCGACCGTCGCTAGATGGTCTTTATCAATGATGTTTTTTTCACCTATAATACAATACATGTACATTATATCTTAACAAATATCTAAAATGCTTACCCATAAACGGAGTTTTATATATTTATAACGTAGTATAAATTGAACTATTCACTAATTGATATGGTACGGTTACTACAATCTAATCTATTTAATTTAAAATTGTACAAAACATTTACGTCACAAATTAAAATACTCTTTTCTGTATAAGTTATGTACACTTTGATGCGAGTTGCTAAACTCTTTGTCAAAATTTAAAATTCGAACTTTTAGTTAACATGTATATTAAAATGTTTAGTACAGAGTTTGATTGAAGACTAATGCTTGATTTATTGAAGTTTCTATTTCTTATCACTGGATAAATACACTTTTTACAAACAGGTTAAAATCGTAATACTTTCTACAATTATGAATATCCGTCTTATTGAGTAAATTTAACTTTATGTATAAATATATATCCATATGCTTATTTATTTAAATATATATCTGTATATGTATTCATCTGTACATACCTCTACGCATACACATACGTTTACTCACTCTATCTCGCCTCCATATATACAAAACTAACACCTTTTCCTGATTAATTTTATGCATTTTTATTTTAGTAGATTATAATATATTTTACTTAATTTGCTAATATCTATTTTATCATTTACTGATGTTGGATGTTTAATAATATACACCATCTCTAGAAATTCTCGAATTTTTTGGTTTGCTTCTGTTTTTAAAATTGTTGTTTTGCTGAATTCGAATTTATGCTGGGCTTGTTTTTCATGTTTGGTTAGAGCAGTTTGGTTAGTTTTATCATATTTATGACCATTTATTCTTTTCTCTAAATGCTGTATACTTTGCCCAATGTATACACAATTACAATTCTGTTGACACGGAATTTTATAGATGGTGTGTGTTTTTATTCTTAGAGTGTTATTCTTTTAATTTACTAAAACAACTTTTTGTTAAATTGTATCCCTTGTGCGCAATTTTTATATTATGTTTTATTAATAATTTTTGTAGGTTTTCGGATAAATTTTGTACATACGGTATGGGTGCATATTTTATTATTGATTTATTTTTGGTATTGTTGATGTAGTTTGTGTTATAGTGTTTATTAATTTGTTTTTTAAATATCCGTTCAATTAAATTTAGTGGGTAATTATTTTCTCGTAATGCGTTTTTAGCTTTCTTCATTGCTTCCCATCTATATTCAGGGTCTGATAGTTTGATTGCCCTATCCGCTAGTCCTATTACGACAGACTTTTTCTGGGAGATAGGATGTTGGGAGTAATAGTTAAGGTATCTTCCCGACCAAGTGTTTTTAGCGTACCATGATGTTTTAATATGATGGTTTATCCGGTGCAATGTCATATCTAGAAAGTTAAGTTTATTATCTTTTTCTACTTCAATTGTGAATTGAATCTTTTTGTGAAAACTGTTAAAAAGTTTAATTATATAATTGCATTTATCTTGTGGAATTGCACAAACACAGTCATCCACGTACCGGAAAAAGAAAGGTAGCGAGAAACTTATTTGTTTTATTATATTTTCCTCCAGTTCTTCCAAAACCATTTGTGCCACCACACAAGACAGCGCTAAACCCATAGCACAACCGTTTACTTGCTTATATACCTGATCTCTGTATGTAAAATAAGTTGAGGTTAAAGGTATTATTCTGTTTTACTTATGTTTCCTATTCTTCGAAATTTGTGAATTTACTTTTAGATTGTAAACATTGCAAACCGTTTACTTGCTTAATCTGATCATCTTTTAATAATATTGAGGTAATTTTGTTTTAAAAAGCCTTAGTTTTTAATTTTTGGAATTATATCTACTGTTATCTTATGTCTTCCTATTCATTCGTTCCGTAAATTTGCTAGTTTATGATTTGTAATAACATTGCAACATACTGCTCTAATTTCATCTTTTTATCTGTAGGTAAATCTGATATCGCGTTATCTCATTTTGCAATTATTACTGGGTGTGGAATTTCAGTGTCTTTTCAATGGTCGAAAAATGCAAAGACGAAACAAATTTCATCATACAAAATGGATACAAAATTTATCAGGCATGCATGCCTGAGTATGTAGAGGAAATATTGTTGTCTGTTTCAAATTGCGGCACCAATTGAAAAAGACACTGAAATTCCACACCCAGTAATAATTGCAAAATATTGAAAACGCGATATCAGATTTACCTACAGATAAAAAAGATGAAATTAGAGCAGTATGTTGCAATGTTATTACAAATCATAAAAGTAAATTCAATACAACGAAGAATAGGGAAGACATAAGAAACAGAGATATAACCAAAAAAATTAAAAAAACTAAGGCTTTTTTAAAACAAAATCCCGACCTAATTGTATTAAAACCTGATAAATCTAACAAAACGGTTATAATGACTAATCAAACATACAATAACAGAATTTTAGAACTACTTCAGGAAAAATCAACGTATGAATTAGTCAAACAAAACCCTACCAACACACTTCAAAAAATGAACAATGACATTGTGAAAAATTGGGAAAAAAAAGGATATATTTCCCCCAAAGAGTGTAAAAAATTAATAATAAATAACGCGTTGCCCCCAAGCTTTATGGGTTACCAAAACTACACAAAGATGGTATGCCCATGAGACCAATCATTTCGACAATACAATCACCCCTTAATAAACTTGCAAACTTTATAAAAGATATTATCAAAAAAGTGATATATAAAAACAAATTCTATATTAAAGACTCTTGGCAATTCAAAGAAAATATTAAACAAGTTACTATACCGGATGACTATATTCTGATATCGTTAGATGTAACATCATTATATACAAATGTACCAACAGAGTTAGTTATACAACTAATAGAAAAAAAGTGGGTAGAAATTAAAGCATATACAAATATACCCCAAAAAGAATTCATAAAAACAACAGAAATAATATTAACCTCAACTTATTTTACATACAGAGATCAGGTATATAAGCAAGTAAACGGTTGTGCTATGGGTTTAGCGCTGTCTTGTGTGGTGGCACAAATGGTTTTGGAAGAACTGGAGGAAAATATAATAAAACAAATAAGTTTCTCGCTACCTTTCTTTTCCGGTACGTGGATGACTGTGTTTGTGCAATTCCACAAGATAAATGCAATTATATAATTAAACTTTTAACAGTTTTCACAAAAGATTCAATTCACAATTGAAGTAGAAAAGATAATAAACTTAACTTTCTAGATATGACATTGCACCGGATAAACCATCATATTAAAACATCATGGTACGCTAAAACACTTGGTCGGGAAGATACCTTAACTATTACTCCCAACATCCTATCTCCCAGAAAAAGTCTGTCGTAATAGGACTAGCGGATAGGGCAATCAAACTATCAGACCCTGAATATAGATGGGAAGCAATGAAGAAAGCTAAAAACGCATTACGAGAAAATAATTACCCACTAAATTTAATTGAACGGATATTTAAAAAACAAATTAATAAACACTATAACACAAACTACATCAACAATACCAAAAATAAATCAATAATAAAATATGCACCCATACCGTATGTACAAAATTTATCCGAAAACCTACAAAAATTATTAATAAAACATAATATAAAAATTGCGCACAAGGGATACAATTTAACAAAAAGTTGTTTTAGTAAATTAAAAGATAACACTCCTAAGAATAAAAAAACACACACCATCTATAAAATTCCGTGTCAACAGAATTGTAATTGTGTATACATTGGGCAAAGTATACAGCATTTAGAGAAAAGAATAAATGGTCATAAATATGATAAAACTAACCAAACTGCTCTAACCAAACATGAAAAACAAGCCCAGCATAAATTCGAATTCAGCAAAACAACAATTTTAAAAACAGAAGCAAACCAAAAAATTCGAGAATTTCTAGAGATGGTGTATATTATTAAACATCCAACATCAGTAAATGATAAAATAGATATTAGCAAATTAAGTAAAATATATTATAATCTACTAAAATAAAAATGCATAAAATTAATCAGGAAAAGGTGTTAGTTTTGTATATATGGAGGCGAGATAGAGTGAGTAAACGTATGTGTATGCGTAGAGGTATGTACAGATGAATACATATACAGATATATATTTAAATAAATAAGCATATGGATATATATTTATACATAAAGTTAAATTTACTCAATAAGACGGATATTCATAATTGTAGAAAGTATTACGATTTTAACCTGTTTGTAAAAAGTGTATTTATCCAGTGATAAGAAATAGAAACTTCAATAAATCAAGCATTAGTCTTCAATCAAACTCTGTACTAAACATTTTAATATACATGTTAACTAAAAAGTTCGAATTTTAAATTTTTGACAAAGAGTTTAGCAACTCGCATCAAAGTGTACATAACTTATACAGAAAAAGAGTATTTTAATTTGTGACGTAAATGTTTTGTACAATTTTAAATTAAATAGATTAGATTGTAGTAACCGTACCATATCAATTAGTGAATAGTTCAATTTATACTACGTTATAAATATATAAAACTCCGTTTATGGGTAAGCATTTTAGATATTTGTTAAGATATAATGTACATGTATTGTATTATAGGTGAAAAAAACATCATTGATAAAGACCATCTAGCGACGGTCGAAACGTCTGATTAACACACATATAATGTAAAAATTCTTTTATTTATTTAGACCTTTTTCCCAAGAAACAAACTTTCAAGTATTAATATATATATATATATATATATATATATATATATACATGTATTTACACACATACCTAATGCATATAATCACACACACACACACACATATATATATATATATATATATATATATATATACACGTACAGACACACAAACGTAGTTATAACATTACCACATACCATATACAAAAAATACCTCTATTTAAAATCATCGTTAACTGAAAATGCGACTGATGTTCTTAGAACTAATCATTCAATTCGTACAATTACGAAACAGCGTGGCTAATGATTTCTAAAAGATATAATGATAAACGCGGTCTTTTTAGAAATCATGTGAACGCTCTTTTCTCTTTAGAAATGGCTCAAAGGAAGTCTTCCACTCATATCAGAAAATAATAGACAATATGCTAGAACACTCTAAATTCCTAAATTCGTTGGTACCTCCAGAAAAACTAGGCGAAGTCATTATAATTTAAAAATTAGTTTCTTTCTTAGACCCTGTTACCAAGCGTGATTTGGAAACGCACAAACATGATGACGAAATACCTGTCTTATCAGAATTTATTCAATTTCTGAAACAGAAAGCAAGCGAATTTGAAGCATTAGAAAGAAAAAATATGTACGCAAATCGACTACAACCAAAACTTTTGTAAAGCAAAAATCTTTAAATCTTTTGTAACTTTATTCTAACAACTTTTTGCTATTACTGTAAACGGGCACACTTAATACACATCTGAAAAAAGTTTAAACTCTCTTTGTGGGGGATAGAATTTCCAATACGAAATCTCTTAAACTGTGGTTAAATCGCCTTGCTCGTGGACATATCGGCAAGGATTGTAAATCTCGACATACCTGTCTCACTTGCATGGCTAGGCATAACTCTCTGTTGCTTATTGGTAAATGTCTCTCAAATCAATGCAAAGTGTAATGTTTCTTTAACGGCCAAGCACAGCTCCTAAACTTTAAAACCCTCTTGCTTAATAAAACTTCAATTACTGGCAATATCCAGTGCACCAATTGACATAAGTCACATAAAATTCTCGCCAAATGTAAAATTGGCTGATCTCAATTTCAATACCACGGGCAACATAGATGTATTGATAGGTGCTAACTGTTTTAATGACTTGTTATGTGTTGGGCAAATTTCTCTAGGAAACGAACAACATAAATTACAAAAAAGCTTTTTGGTTGAATCTTTAGCTGCTCTGTTCTCTAATTCAACTTCATATGTAGTAACATACATTTTTTCTCTCTAGTTCGATGATAATTCAAGACCAACTCAAAAAATTTGGAAAAATTGAGAAGTACTCTCTGTAAAAGCCTGTGTCATTAAAGTGAAAATTATTTTGTCCCTAACACTCGTAGAGAACCCGTTGGTCGATTTGTCGTCACAATTCCTTTAAAGGAGCCTTCTTCAAAACTAGGCGATTCCTATAAATTTGCAAAAAAAGGTTTCTATCTCTTGAAAAACGACTAACTTTAAACGAGCATCTTCATGAACGCTATTCAGAATTTCTCGATGAATACTTACAGCTCTCTCAAATGTCCTTGTCTAAAGTAGACAATTCCGGCTCAAAGTATCTTATTTCCTGCCTCACCATGCTGCGCTCAAAGAACAGAGTTCCACCTCCAAATTTTAGGTAGTTTTTAATGACAGTGCTCACTCAACCACTGGTTATTCATTTAATGATATACAAATAGTTGGTCCTGTAATTCAACGGGATTTATTCTCAATTTTGGTCAGTTTTCGATTTCATATTTTTGTTATATTTGCTGATTTACATAAGATGTATAGACAAGTACTTACTAGTTTCTCTCAATTACCTCTTCAGCAAATATTGTGGAGAAATGTCACTACTAAAAAAATTCAGAGATAATCCGAGAACTGTGACTTATGGTACGGCGGCACCTCTGTTCTCGCAATTCGTTGTCTACATCAGTTAGGTATTGAATGCCTAACTACACAAATAATAATGAAAGATTTCTATATTGACGATCTGCTTACGGGTGCGGATTCTTTCAAAGACGCTCAAAAATATGTTATCAATTACCTAAGATTCTTTTATCTGGTTGCTTTCCGGTAAAGAAATGGATGTCCAATGACCCTCGTGTATTAAAAGATATTACTCCTACTGATATACATCCTGATTTCTTGGAAATTGGTTCTCAAAACCATACAAAAACCCTAGGTCTATATTGGAATTTAAACGTGAGAATTTGGTGTTTCTTATATCTTCCTATACAAGTGAACAGATAACAGAAAGATCAATACTCTTTGAAATTTCCTAGATTTTTTATTCCCTTGGTTTATTGGGCTCTTGCATTCTCATAACAAAGTTGTTACTTTAACAGTTGTGGTTAAACAAAACCGGGGGGGGGAGCTCTCTGAATTGCGTGAATTAAAAATTTCTCGACACGCAATTTTTCTGAACCCCACAATCATGGAACTGCACGGATTTTGCGACGCCAGTTCACAAGCCTATGACGCGAGCATTTATATACGGTCAATCGACTCTAATGGTGTCATCCTGTCGGCATCTTTGTTTAAAAAGCAGAGTAGCCCCTCTCAAAACATTAACTATGCCCAAATTTTAGTTATGTGGCGCACTTCTTTTCTCAAAATTGACGTATACTGCCGCAAAGCGCTAAGGAGCAAATTAAACTGTTGTTATTTGTGGATGGTTTCCACTATTGTCTTTGGATGGTTAAAAGCAACTCCAAAACTTTTAAAAACGTTTGTTGCCCATCATGTTGCTGAAATTCACAACATATCTCGCAATGCTACTTAGTTCCATGTGCCTACTCATGACAGTGCTGCTGATCCACTGTCACGTGGACTCATGCCTTTCCAATTAAAAGGATGTAATATTTGGTGGAATGTTCCAAATTTTTTCTATTAAGGCAAACTTGAATTTAATGATACATCTGTCTCAGAAACAATGCTTCCTGAAATGAAAGCTGAATTCTCAACTCTCATAATTCGTTCGAATGAATATTTTCCTAAAGAAAACTATTAAAATTTCAATAATCTTGTAAGAACAGTTGCATATGACTTGCGTTTTGCTAACAATTGTTTTGTGACCCTTGATTTGAGACAGTATGGTTTGCTATTTGCAAAGGAAATCGATTCTGCTCTTATGCATTTAGAAAAAATCTCGCAACTAAATTCCTTCACGGAAGAAATAAAATTGTTAAGTGCTTAAAAGAGTATTTTGTTGCGTAGCAAATTGATAACTTTGTCTCCTTTTCTTGATAAAAGTTTGTTACGCTTAGGAGGGCGTATTCAAAATTCTGAATTCAATTTTGATAAAAAAACATCCTATTATTATAGACGGTCGCCATTCCCTTTCCAAATTATTAACCGCATGTGAACATGTTCGGATTTTACACTGCGGTCCTCATTTACTCCTCTCATACACTAGAGAACATTTCTGGCTTACGCGTGGTAGGAACTTGGTTCGCCAAGTCGTGCATGATTGTGTCAATTGCTTCCGTTGCCACCAAGAGCAATCAATCTAATAATGGGTAATCTGCCACAAGATAGGATTACATAAAATTTTCCTTTTGCCGTTGTCGGTACCGATTATGTTGGACCAATGCTAATTAAAACTAAAAGTGGTCATCGAGGTATAACTACCGAGAGTTACATTTGTATCTATATTTGTTTTGTTACCAAAGCTGTATACCTTGACCAGTTATTAAAGTTTTGTCTGGCAATGCCATCTATACAAACATGTCGGAGACTTGAATTGTCACCGATAGTTAGTTGGATACATTCGGGTATAGAGGGCGCATGAGAAATATTTTGTAGGTATAAATACACCAGTACTTGTGTATAAGTCAAAATCTTAGTTGTTTTGCAGAAAGAGATGGCTCCGTTTGATGAGCGCAAACAGTGAAACCGATCACGGGCTATTCCTTTTGCAAAATAACCAACAATTTTTTTAATTTTCGCTCTTCTATGCTCGAATTACTTTTCCAATGCCAGGCAAAATTACTCATTACAATGTACACCTTGAGCTAGTGTTAGTGACTTATCAACTCAAGCGTTCATAATGTGTCTGAGAAGATTTATTGCTCGCCGTGACTTGCGTCCCTTGTAAACTTAATACCGTATATCGGACGCAAGATACAACATCTCACTTTTAGCGTGATTGACATTGCGCTTCCCTGCCTAAGATGTTTAAGACGAAGAGGACCCAGATTGGTAAGATTTTGAATATGTCAAAGTCAGTAGGATTTTGTACAGATTTTTATTTTAAATATTAAAGAAACACAAAATGGACTTAAAATTGAAAGGAAAATGTACAGTAATCGTACAGTTTTAGTCTAGCGACTTTCCGTTGAGAGCGCCACAGAACATATTTTAATATACGGAATATTCTATTGTGTTATCATCTTTACAACCGCTAAATGGCAACACAGCATGGCGCCAGTTAGTCTGCTTGGATGATAGTGTGACGAGCAGTTTAGTAGAAGCTGCGTTCATAGAGTTTGCTGCAAACTTTTATCCGCTAATATATATTAAGTGTTTGAGGATTTGAAGTTTTTAGCTTACCGCTAAGGTTATGGACCTGTTTAAATGATGTGGTATCGCATTTCTACATTTGTATGAAGTTATTCACTGTTTCCCAGCAAATATTTTGTAAAGTTTTGAAAATATAATTAATATATTGATAACAAATATTTCCAATTATGCAAATTGTTTCTGAATACACCTACACTTATAATTCTGTAAATAGTTCTACCTTACCCTACTACTCAAGAGTAGCTACGACCCCCACACTAAATAAATTGTAGCTCTTAAATAACAAAATACTCTTTTAAGCACTTAACAATTTTATTTCTTCCGTGAAGGAATTTAGTTGCGAGATTTTTTCTAAATGCATAAGAGCAGAATCGATTTCCTTTGCAAATAGCAAACCATACTGTCTCAAATCAAGGGTCACAAAACAATTGTTAGCAAAACGCAAGTCATATGCAACTGTTCTTACAAGATTATTGAAATTTTAATAGTTTTCTTTAGGAAAATATTCATTCGAACGAATTATGAGAGTTGAGAATTCAGCTTTCATTTCAGGAAGCATTGTTTCTGAGACAGATGTATCATTAAATTCAAGTTTGCCTTAATAGAAAAAATTTGGAACATTCCACCAAATATTACATCCTTTTAATTGGAAAGGCATGAGTCCACGTGACAGTGGATCAGCAGCACTGTCATGAGTAGGCACATGGAACTAAGTAGCATTGCGAGATATGTTGTGAATTTCAGCAACATGATGGGCAACAAACGTTTTTAAAAGTTTTGGAGTTTTAATTATGGTTTAGAAAAATAATAATTTTCGTGGACTAAATAAAATAGCTTAGACTGGTTAATGTATATGGTTACATACTCTCGTACACATCCACAAACATCTGTTTACGTCCACAATATCGATACCGGTAGTTTTTGTTTAAGAAATAGTAGGAAAGATACGTCGGGTGTTAGTGCGTAGAAGCCCATAGGATTCAAAAAGAACGATGCGGCGGAATGTATGGTGGTCTCCGTTAGAATAATCGAAAGTGGTTAATTGATCGTATCAGATGTTTAAATAAGCGAAAGTGTAAAGGCCTACATAAACAAAATTTAATTAACCGACAAAAAAGTGCGCGATGTGCTACACTTATAAAGAAAGTATGGAATGGTGCTTTTTAGCGGCCCTAGCAGTAAAAAGGGCGACTGACTTTTCCAAGCAATTACAAGAATAGCAGTAGCGCAGAGAAGGGGTATGCATGTATTATACAGTTGCTGCAAAATATGTTAGTTTACGCGTAGCTCGGATGTGTAATCGATCACGACTTAAAGATCCCTCGGAGGTTTAAAAATTCTCGGCCCATTGTCGTTTGAAAAATGTTTGTAAATTATCAGAACAGGAGCAGGTCGAAGTTTAAGTTAGATGGATGATTGACCGAGTTTTTTCTACCTTTTACGAGGGAATTGGAAGTTGACAGACATCGAGCATCTAATTCTCTATTTGAGCGATATCGAGTACTTACCGGTTCTAGAAATCATTACGTGCGGCCGACTGCTATGCGTAAGTGTAAAAGCCTACAGAAGCAAACTTTAATTATCATACGAAAAAGCGCGCGATGTGCTATAGAAAGTATAAAAAAAAAATTGGTGCTTTGCATCGGTCCTAACAGTAAAAAGGAGAGTGACTTTTTCTAGCAATTACAAGAATAGCAGTAGCGCAGAGAAGCGGTATGCATGTATTATACAGCGCATTGTTGCTCTAAAATATGTTAGTTTACGGGAAGCTCGAACGTGCACAAATTAAATTTTAATCTATAATTAACCACGGTCGTAAAAATGGGAAATTAATGGGTAATTTGAATACCGCTAAGCATATACTTTCGCTTGGTGATTCAATTAGAAAATATTCAAGCCCCCCATTTCCTAAAATATGACGTAGAAGTTATTTAAAATTAAATTGCTTTATTAGTAAGTATCCTGTAGACAACAAGTTGGTATTTCCTTAGTAATGGTTTAAAATGTTTTTGGTTATAGTAGCACTGCATCTTCTACAGCACGACTTGCATACAATTTGTGTGCGTGTGCTACCACCCTTTTGCATTTTTAATATGGAAGACGTTTCCGATGTTTTTACTGACGGCACTCGCACCATCGACGAAGCGAACCAGGTGAATGCATTAGCGCTAAATGTATTGGACGAGCAGCGAGGATTATGACGTCATTTAGTTCCCCGCTGAATCCTCAACATCGTTCGGCCGTCTTCGGAAACCTTCGGTTTGCATTCTATAGGGTACATAAAGCCGGTGCGCAAGAGTAAACTCTTTAGTTATAAGTTAGTTCGCTTACAAGTCAAGTCTTATAGTGCGGATTTTGTTTTGTACTAAAATGGTATCTGCAAACGTTTTTAAGTGCAACTCTTGCGGTGCTTCCTATACCTGGAAAAATGCTCTCAAACGGCACCAGAACAAATGTCGTGGTGTAACATCGTCCAGCGTTAAGCTTATACATCCGTCAGCAGCAAAGTTCTTTAACTGTGGGTCTTGCGGTATCGCTTTTACGAGAATGGACAACTTACAGCGACACAAGGAAAAACAGCACGGTATGTCATTAAGCCGTAAACGTTCAGCTCTGCCAGCTGTTAAAGGGTCTTGTACGAAACGATCACGAATTATGTGTAAAGTATGCGATTTCGAAATGGAAAAAACTACGTATGCCGCACACTTAAGGAGCAACAGACATAAAAATGCATCAGTTATCGCTACTAGCGACGATGGCGTAGAAATGGTTAGCACTGCGTTTAACAACCGTATGGCTAGCTATCGCATAAAAACGCCAATGTCGACGATGGAGTGCCCGAGTTTCTTTGGAAGCAGAAAGAGCGATTTATTCGATTAATAAATAAAAAAAGAATACAACATACAGCAATTAAAGTCTATTGCGAACTCTACGGTGTTTATACCAAAATGGAGGAAGAGAAGTCCGATGTGAAATCCTTTAACACAAAAAATGTGGTTATAACGTCTTCTAGTAATCTGGAAAATATGTACGAGGTCTTAAGCGAAACCATAAGAACAAAATCAGAGGAATTTGAAACATGTGGGTCCGGTTGGTCTTTGGAAAAAGTGCTCTATTTAGAAATAAATATTAATAAGTATGAGCCGATATGAGAAGTTCTAGGTTAAGAATAAAAAATTGTGAATATGTATTTAGAAATGTGGTTTACAAATTTAAACTGTATTAGTAAAAATTGTTTGTAATAAAAAGTTTTAAGAATTGTTTTTAGATTTTCTTTTAGGTATGAGCTGTAGGAAAGTTATAATTTAGAGGGTGTGTGTAAAATGGTAAGGGGTGGTTCTGTTTTAAATCTATTTGCAGATTCGGATTCTGCATAAAATTCTAGACTAACAAGATGTATTGCATGACTAAAAAAATGTTTAAGAATTGTCAAAAGTCGCTACAGGTAAGAAATCTTAAAATTAGGGTAGCTCCCTTGGGGATGGTGCAATCTAAAAAATTCTTAGAAATTCGGGTAGCTGAGAAAATTCTAATATTAATTGATACCAAACAAGATAGGTTTATCTCGTGGGTGGAAATGTGGAGAAAGATTTATCTCGCAGAGGGTATGTGTGTAATTTTACAGGGCGTGGTCCTATTTCAAATCTGTTTACAGATTCGAATTCTGTGTAAAATTCTAGACTAAAAGGATGTATTGCATGTATAAAAAAATGTTTAACACTTGTTAGAAATCGCTTCCGGTAAAAAAATCTTAAAATTGGGGTAGCTCCCTTAGGGATAATGCTATCTGAAAAATTCCTAGAGATTCGGGTAGCTGAAAAAAATCTAATGTTAATTAATACCAAACAAGATAGGTTTATCTCAAAAGATGCATTGGCTAGACGAAGAAAACTATTTGTTAGGTTTGCTTATAGAGCAAAGAGCAAAATTTAGAAGATCAGAACTTTAAAGGGGTATAACTTTGCAGGGCGTGGTCCGATTTCAAATCTGTTTGCAGATTCGGATTCTGCATAAAATTCTAGACTAACAAGATGTATCGCAAGACTAAAAAAATTTATAAGAACGCTCAAAGGTCGCTACAGGTAAGAAAACTTAAAATCAGGGTAGCTCCCTTGGGGGTGATGATATCTGAAAAATTCCTAAAGATTCGGGTAGCTGAGAAAATTCTAATATTAATTGATACCAAACAAGATAGGTTTATCTCGTGGGTGGAAATGTGGAAAAAGATTTATCTCGCGGGTAGAAAGAATGCGGGTGTGATGTAATCAAAATGGTTGGGGGTGTCCGAGCAAGGAGGAGAGCAGAGGAGAGCAAGGAGGAGATTCATCTAAATTTCATCTCCACATTTCCTCCTTATAGGAATTTACATGTAAATTTGTTCCAGATGTGTGAGGAAATGTGGGATTCTGGAGGAAATGTGGCGGTGGTATTCCCAATAATGGTCTACTGAAAAATTTACCTATCATCCATTTTGAAACAACACCAACAAGAAATCTTAAAAAGGCAGATTGGCTTAAATACTCAGATAAAATTAAAGCGCTAATAAATATAATCAATGACGAAACAGAATATACAGAATTGGAAAGACTAAACAAAAGTGAACAGATTGCAGAGCGCATATCGATTACAGAATTCTATGAGACCATACAAAATAAAAAAGACACAACATGCGGACTAGACACAATATACTACTCTATGTTAAAAAAACTACCATCCAAGGCAATAAATCTACTTATAGAAATCTTCAATAGAATCCTAACATCCACTCAAATTCCGGAACAATGGAGGACGACACTAGTATTATCAATACTAAAGAAAAACAAGAATCCTAGTGATCCTGAAAATTTTAGGTGTACAGGTCTAACACCTTGGGTAGGAAAAGTATATGAAAATATACTAAAGTCTAGAATAGAAAGGCAGTTAGAAAATGAAGGAAAGCTACTCATCCATCAATATGGATTTAGGAAAGGGCGAAACATAATGGAAAGTGTGGCATATCTAACTAAAAAAACACTACTAGGGTTCAGTAGACAGGAAATAACCATCGCCATCTTTTTAGACATTAAAACAGCATATGACAATGTAATAATACATACACTCATACAAAAAATGGAAGCGTTGAAAATTCAACAAACAGTTGTAAATAATATACACAATCTACTGATTAACAGAAAATTATTCATCAAATCTAAAATGGGCACAGTTATAGGGCCAGTCAAGTCCGACATAGGACTAACCCAAGGATCACCATTGAGCCGACTTTTATTTAACATTTATACTCAAGACCTACACAAGTTAATACAAACGCCAGTAGAGATCCTGCAATATGCAGATGATATTGTTCTATTCGCAACGAGGAAAAATCTAAACGAGACAACCAGAAGCATTGAGAGACAACTAGCTACAGTAAAAAAATGGCTAGAGAAACATAATTGCCAAGTATCATTACATAAAACGACAGCCATGATTTTCGCTAAATCAAGAAAGAACCTGGATAACCTAACAACAATTGAGCTCAAGGGACACAAAATACCATGGCATTAACACACAAATATCTAGGAGTCACACTGGACCAAACTTTGAGCTTTAACAAATATATAGATGGGGCAGTTAAAAAAGCGCAGAACGGAGTTAACGCTATGAGGGCTATGCAAACAACCTGGTGGGGCGCAGATCCTTTCACCTTGCTGACAGTATAAAAAGGGGCAATACGAGCACACCTAGATTATGGAATGACTATCATCAAACCAAGTAACAAACAGAAACTCAAAACGCTGGATAAAATTCAATAACAAACACTTAGATTAGTAACGGGCTGTATGAAATCGACTCCAGTAAAAGTACTAATAACCGAATGTGGGGAACACAATCGAAATGAGAAGAAGGTGGTTAAGAACAAAATTCTATATCATGCTCAAACGACTAAACAAAAATAACCTGATCAAACACATAGAAACATTGAAAACACAATGCTACGAGAAGATACGATACTGGAAGAACAAAGACCCGCCATATTTAGTACAAGGATGCTAATTTGGAGAACAAGAGGTCGTAAACCTAAAACATAAAGAAAAATTGCCTTGTTTTGAGATGACCTATGAGATTCAAATGACAAAACTTCATTTTAAAACTATAAACACAAATAATAGAACAATGACAGAGCAGGACATAAAAGAAACCTTCCCAGACCATATTCATATATTCACAGATGGATCAAAAGAAGTAGATACCGACTACACAGGTATAGGAATATATATCCCAGCACCAAAAAAAGGCAGAAATAATTTCTGGGCCTAAAAATGCAACCATATGCACCGTAGAAATGTTAGCAATTGGAAAAGCCTGTTCACTACTCAATCAAGAGGACTCTAGACAGGTGGTCATACTCTCAGACTCAAAAAGTGCCATTGATAAACTAAAACGAAATACAATAAATGCAAAAACGAATTGATCACGCTCAGGACTAAAGAAACTGTAATAAACATTAGTAGAAATAGAAAAATAACACTGTGTTGGATCCCAGGGCATGTGGGAATAAAAGGAAATCAAATTGCTGACATCCTAGAAAAGAATGGATGCAAAATCAACACACCAAAACTGGAAATAAAGCTAGAAACCCAAGACATCCTAGCCCAAATTAAAAAGAAATGGAATGCAGAACTCCTAGAACAGTGAACAACAATAGACCCACATAAAGGAAAATGGTATAGAGCCATACAACCATTGCCACCGAGAGTTCCCATCTTTAAAAAATGGCCATACAGAAGTAGAAAAGAGACTTCAACTGTTTGTCGATTGAGATCCGGACATTTTCTGACACCTCAACACATGCATAAAATTGAGATAAAGGAAGATCCTTACTGTGAGTGTGGGCAAATGGGAGACTTAACACACATACTGTTTAATTATTCAATCACAGAAATACCAAATACAAACATATACACAATGTTCTCTAAGAAAGGAATCCCCACCCCCATAGATTCAATAACCCTAATAAAACACCTCAAACCTACCACAATAACCATTTTAATAAACTTTTTAGATTACAGCCAGATAAACTTATAGGCCTTGCTTAAAACAAACGTACTAACACAACTAAAAATAACCAAGGTAACTAGTCAACTAACATCTTTCTAATAATCTTCCAGAAAATCCGAGGCAGCCCTCAAGTGTGCAGTCTTTCAGCTACTGCCCCTGAGAGTGAAGGGTCATGTATATATGTGTATATATGTATAAATATAAATATGTTTGTGTATGTGTACGTATATAGATAGGTGCGGGTTTTTTGACAAGTGAAAGGTCTCCCTGAGATGTCAAGATTGAAAAGAATTATAAACAATAGTGCAGAAAAAACAGAGAGAATGGGACCATCTCAGACGTGTTCGGAAGAGCACACTCTCTCAAGAAGAAATTAATAAAAATCGTAGCTGGGTGAAAGCCCAAAGGGCAAGGCCAACCAATATTAAAAAAAATTACCTCACATTACTGGAATTTATAAATTAATTAATGATATATATATATATATATATATATATATATATATATATATATAATCAGATTCTTGTCTTTAGTTAGCTAACAAAAGTTTATTCTTGTAGGTTGTATCGTAAACTCAGTAATGACACCTAGAAGGAGTGTTAATTCTGAAGATAGAAATCATTAAATCTGTTATAGAATTTTTTGATAAACAAAGATGTGCAGGTGTGTGGTTATTATTAGGGGTGGGCGATACGAGATTTTGCGTATCGAATATCGATACATATTCTATATCAATACGTATCGATGCGTATCGATATCGATTGGTATCGATGCGTATCGATACGTATCGATGCATATCGATACGTATAGATATACATAGCGATACGTATCGAAACGTTTAGATTAGATATACGTATATTAACGTATCGAGACGTAGCGATACGTATTGGTACGATTCGATACGCATCTATATCTCTGTAAATATTTATAGGATTTAATCAAAGCCTTAAGTAAAAAAAATTTAGGGTAACTTGGTATTTAATAATCTAGTAACCATATTCATAATGTTATATTATAAATCCTAATATATAACAATATAGCTTATTTGTTATTATATGAAATGTATTTGCTGTTCATCGACAAAAACACCAATTGTTCCACATGATCACTGGTTAATGAACGTTGATCTATTATTAAGCTACCTTTGCTAAACACCCGTTCTGATGGCACACTGGTTGCTGGTGATGATAGATATTTTTAGCTAGTTTGCTCAATATCGGTAACTCGTATTCATTCAGTTTCCACCACAGAAGCGGGTTTTCAGAATAATCTAAATCAAAAATTTTTTTATAATTTTTTAATTCTGCCTCTATTTTATCCTGTTTAGAAGTAGGGCCAGCTTAACTTAAAGTTTTTGCAAATATAAATGATAGGCCTTCCATCTCTTTAATTTTATTATGTCCTTCGGTTTCAGTAAAATTTTCGTTCATTTCGAAAAAAATATCGTTTTTGTTTGAAAAAAATGTATGGGACTGCTTTTAAATCGTGGATCTAAAAACATCGCTTTGTTTTAAAAGCCGCAATCAATAAGAACTGTATACAGGGTGAAATACATTCCTTCATGTATCTGAAAAACATATTATTAAGAAAAAACCGTCACACCTAAACAATGGTGTAACTTTAAATTTACATAAACAAAATTTATAAGACAATCAATGCTGAACTATTATCTAATAAATGCTCAATTGATAAAAGCTGTCACCGTAACATTTCCGATAATTGGAGCGAAGTAAGTTTAATTTTACACTAACATATGCGGTTGTATTGTATTGTATTGTATTTTATTTGAACCCATATATACATGGTAGTGGCAGAGACAAGCAATATAACAAACAATATAACATACAGTGTACGACAGTGTTGAAAGTCTTAAAATAAATACAATAAAATATATTAGTCATAACCAATAAAAATTAACCAACAATAATGATTAACAAAGTATCTGTCCTAATAGGTCTACCTGAAAGACTCATAATTCAAAAACTCCTCCACCGTGTAATAACACCGGTCACGCAGCAAGGCTAGTAGCGACAATTTAAAATTATGAGTACTCTTAGAGTTTTTAATGCTGTCAGGAAGTTTATTATAGAGAGTTGGTGCCATAAAAAGTATTGATTTATAAACCCGGGTTGAAGTAGGTGTAATTTTGTAGATATCTCTTGAATTTCTTGTAATGTATGAAGAATTGGTGTTGGCACTATTATATTTAAGAGTGTTTTTACACAAGAGCAGCAACGTATCCAAAATGAATAGGAAAGAATATGTGAAAACTTTCAGTCGTTTAAAGAGCGGCCTGCAGTGTTCATCTCTTGGTTTATGGCAAATAATACGGATAGCCCGTTTTTGCAATTTGAAGATGAGAGACTACCTTTCTAGTGTGGTATATCCCCAAAAGGGTATACCATACCGCAGCTTGAATTCAAACAAGGCATGATACACTTTAAAGGCAGAGTCAACTGCTAGTTCCGTGGATATAGTTCTCAGTACATAACACGCCGATGCTAAGTTAGCGGCAAGCAAGGATATATGATCTGACCAAGTTAAGCCATGGTCGATAGTTAAGCCTAAGAATTTAGTGTTAGTGACAATATTTAGTGATAAATTGTCTAATATACTTATAGTTTCAGAAGTGACTTGAGATTTGAAAATTATACAGCAAGTTTTTTAGTGTTTATAGAGAATTTGTTTATTTTGAACCAATTTTGAGTAGAAACAAGATCCGACGAAATGCAATTGTGAAGTATAGGAGCAGAAGAAGAGTCCCAATACAAAGTAATATCATCGGCAAATAGTGTACATGAAGCATATTTAACAGAAGATGTAAAGTCATTAATATAAAGTAAGAATAACAAGGGTCCCAAAACACAACCCTGGGGAACTCCAAAATTTACACGTACCATATTTGATACAATTGTTGTACATTGACTAGAGAGTTTAACGGATTGAGTTCTGTTCTCTAAGTAAGATTTAAGCCATGAATTTGCCACCCCTCTAATACCACAATGGTCAAGTTTATTTAAAAGAATGCTATGATGCACGCAATCAAAAGCTTTACTAATGTCTACAAATACAGCAGCAGATGCAGACTTTCTTCTATTCAACGTTGTATGGAGACCAATTAAAAATTGATGTATAGCATCTGCTGTGGATTTGTTAGAACGAAAACCAAACTGATTAAAATTTAGAATATCGAATTTGTTAACAAATCTGGTAATACGTTCCTTTATAAGCGTTTCTAATAATTTAGAGAAGGTTGAAAGTAAAGAGATTGGTCTAAAGTTATTAAGCGTGTTAGCTCCTCCCTTATGTAACGGGATGATAATAGCGTGTTTCAAACACGAGGGAAATATTCCATTCAGAAAAGAATCGTTTATAAGCTTAGTAAGGTATTGTATAACATGAAGCGGAAGAGGTAATAAAATTTTAGCTGAAACATTATCAATTCCTACTGTATTTTTATTTTTAAAAGCTTGTAGGACCCTAACTACTTCGTGCTGATCGGTAAGGTAAACGAAGAGACTTTTACGATTTCCATCCTTATGTTTACCAAAAGCTCTATTGCATCAGTAGCCAAAGAATTGTTCTTTGAGACCAATTCACTTGCTACCTTAGCAAAATGTACATTTAAGGTGTTTGCAATATCATCCACGTGACAATTCTCAAGCATAATGTCTTTTTTCTGAGTATTTAATCTATTAGTCAGTTCATTTATAACTCTCCAGGTTTCTTTAGGAATATTTTTCGAGTTTAATATACGTTTAGATAAAGAATGTGACTTTGCTGTTTTTACCAAATTGTTAAAAATTCTTTTATAGCGAAGATAAGATTTAATGAAAGTAGAATTGAAGAAATGTTTGTACAAAATGTGAAGTGACTTTTTGTTTTTTGCTGAAATTCTCAAGCCCGCAGTTAGCCAACTTTAATTCCCAGGCTTAACTAACACCAGGGGAAAGGACATGGCAAATGCCGAAGAGATTTTATTACCCAATGAATTGAAATTATAGTTAAGGTCAGTTAAATTTGAATTGGGTAGACTATCAAAGGAACTCACAAAAGTAGATATGTTTGCTGGAGAAAAAATTCTGTGGTATTTAGGGGCTGGTATGTTCGGATGAAAATAATTGCTTCAGGGTCCGATAAATCACTACTGATTATTTCAGTATTAATAATTAAGTTTGGACTAATATTTGTAAGAACATAGTCAATTCAGGAACTAGAGTTAGCTGTTATTCTATTGTCAGATGCTACCTGTATATCTAAGTTGTAGCAATTAATAATTTGTTTTAACCGAAGCACATTTTTATCCAGGTTGATATTAAAATTAAGATTAAAGTCCCCTGTAATGATTAGCTTACAATAAGAAGAAGTAACCGAGTGTAAGAGTGTATCAAGTGATAAAAGGAAATAGTCGACATTACCTGTTGGGGAACGATAAATGGAAAAGACATGTAGTTTAAGACTTTTGCTGAAGGCATGAGAGAGATCAAAATTGCGCTCACTCTGGATTTCATTAAAATCGGTGTTTTGGGAGAAATCAGTGGTCAATCTACAATAAACGGCTGTGCCACCATGACTCGAGTGCGGTCTGTGATATATACTAATAATATGATAAATACTCCCTGTATGTTTGTTGTGGTTTGTTTAGCATTTTTCTTAATTATCTGTGTGGATATTATTTTCAGCGTCAGTTATGACTGTCGTACTCATGGAGGTTGTTATCCTAAGGGCACTAGAGAACTTGATTAACAGCAGAGAAATGAGTGGCACTTTCAGATGTCAAATCTGTTGTTTGGTTTTGTGCATCAACCATATTAGTGAATATGGGCTCAGTTTGAGAGTGCATACTATTGACTACAACCTCAGATTGTGAGTGTTCATGAAGTAAATTACTACTCCCAATCCGATGTGAATTAAAAATTAAGAATTTGTCACTCAAAATTTGCGTAGCTTTATTTATCCAAACAGAAGGTTTGAAATGCTGAGCAGTAACAAGCTCAAATTTGAGGGATAAGTTTTCAGTTTCAAGTATTTTTATTTTAGTTGAGTATTCCTTTGAAAGGTACTGATTTTCCTCGTTAATTTTATTGAGCGAATCCTCCATAGATATACTTTCTTCTAAGCAGAAGTCGACCTGAGCTTTTTAATATTTCAACATGGCGAGTTAAGTTATTGCATTCTTCTTTTAAGATTTAATTTTCCGCTTTAATATTATTTAACTCATCAATTAGGGTGCTGTATTCTTCCTCAAGAATGGAAAAAGCTTTAGTGGTACAGCAGGATACTTTATAATTCACTTTTTTTTTAATTTGTTCGTTTTAGCCTCCAAGCAACTCTTGTGGTATATTGCATTATAATTGATGCATACATAGTTGCTATGAAATTTGGTTTTACAGCAATTAAAAACAAAACGTCCAGCCATTAATATGAATGCTGGTAAATAATTACATGTAAAGGAATGAGGAAGGAACCAAAACTCTTCACACTGTGGGGTCCTTCACAGTGACTAAGTAGAACAGAAAGGAGTAGACCACGGTAGTGTTGTGAAATAGAAGACAGAGGATTGTAAGAACATGTATATAGAAGTTAATGCAGTGTCAAAAAAGAAATCATAATAAATCAAATACAAATACAATCACAGTGCAAGCTATCCAAGTTTACATAAAACTCTTTATAGTGAAATAAGAGAATACAATAATGAAATATAAGGATAGCAATTTTATGGTTGATAAGTGATAAAATTACATCTGGCATACAACTCAATTAAAATCAGTTAATTATAAAGGTGTTCAGTTTAATTGCAGGTATAATAAAATTTATGCCAAGGTCAAATAATAATAAATTACCAATGTTGTGATGTAATATTTAAGGATTATTACTGAATCCTTAGTCAGATGTGTCCAAAATGTAAGCTAAATAAACCAGCATTGATTCTTGCACAAATACACTAAATTTAAAGAATTAATACTAAGATTGTCCACATTAACAGCACAGAAAAGAAGAGCACATTTAACATACACCATACTCTTTGAACTTCCAATTCAACAATCTATTGTGTGATACGTTGCCTTATAAACTTACAGAAAAAGAATCCAGACCCAATTTTTCTTGACAGAAGTCAGCAAAACGATCCAGAGAAGAAACAGCAAACTTTATAGTTTATTATGCCGTGCCTGCCTCGAGCTTATTACAATGTGACCTTAAACGCTCTGATAAGTCACGGTTTTGTGGTCGACATCTGTTGGAACACATGGCACATCTTACTGTTAATGCAAGTACAGAGGATTGTCCACTTGACTGAATAGGAAAATATCCACATGCGGATTTATTTATCTCCAGCCAAAAGGTGTCAAGCGTTTCACTTCTAGGTATTAGACTTGCCTAGTTCAAAGTATAATAATTTTGAATTGTAAACAAAAATGAGGACAATAAAAATTTACAATACCCATGATATCTGTCAAGGGTGTAGCAGGAAAACTGGATCCAATAGTCCAATGATTTTTACGATATTACTTCAGTGTTTCACAACACCTTACACGAATTACACTCTACTTTATTAAAGGAGATAGGATATTTCCAATTTTCCACAAACGAACTAACTGTTTTGCCATAATTCGTACAACTAACTTATGGTTTGATTCTGGCAAACGGAACTACCGTCAACACTCGAAAATCTGACCAACGCCTCCTCAGGAGAGCAGCCTAACTTTTCACATAAAATTATGTAAAGTGTAACATCTCAATAATGCCGTGTAAGATAAGCAAAACGAAAATTTTAATGGATGGAAATTTTTTATAAATTCTCAAATAATTGTAAAAAGGAATAAGAAATGTAAGATTTAATTAAGTAAGAACAAAAATATTCACGTACAGGGACTGAACCTAGGAGATTGATATTAGATTTGGGGTACAAATGTGTCCCTCAGTTTGTTCCAATTTGCATTTCGTATCTTGTATCGTTGTCCTTTGGTGAAGTTTTGTGGTGTGTCAAATGGCCTGGTTGTGATGTCGATGTTGATTGTGATTAAGTTGTGGTCACTGACAGTTTGGTGATCTAATACCTGCCAGTTTTGTATGTAGTTGTATGCCAGCCTATTTGTCAGTGTAATGTCTATGTTTGTCCCTGTTATAAGGACAGTTGAATACTTCGATTTGTAGTTCATTAATCAAGTTTTCGACTCATTCTTCGTGTTCGACCGTGAGAGAACTGTGCCACATCGGGGATTTTCCATTTACGTTTGCCATAATAACTATTGGTTTGTTGTTGTAAGTGTGTAATATGTTGTGTGTGTTGTTTATGTATAATTGGTGGTCCAGTCTGTGCTGGAAGTAGCTTATTACCAAGATTCACTTTCCAATTCGACCGTTTGAGACCTTCAGATATGTATAGTGTCCTTTGCTGTTTCGTTAGATTGTTGTGATTGTCAAAGTGGGGTCAAAAATGACCACTGCCGTTTGTGGGATTTTACCTGTATGTATTTGTCGTGCCTTGACTGGCATGCTTAGAATCTTCCCATGCACTAGATTAAGGTTCCTGTATACAAAGTGCACGTAATCGTAAGGTTTCAGCTAGTTGTCTAAGTTCTATCATAACAGTTGCACAGTGCATGGCTTTTATTTGGCCAATTCTGATCTTTCCGTCATCCATTAGGGGTAATAGGTGTATATGCTGCATTCTGGTTGTGGCTTGTGTTTGTGTAAGAATGTTGTGTGTGAGTGAAAGTTCGTATTCATGTTTGTGGGTGGGTTTCTATTTTGTCTCGGTGCATGCTCTCATGTATTGTTTGTTGAAGTTGTTGTCGATATGTGATTGCCCTTGCTTTGTCCCTTTGAATTTGTGAGGGTGGTTTGTGTTTCGTTTGATTAGGTTTACTGTCCATAGTCGGTCTTTTATATGAGTCTGTCCATTAACATTTTGTGGGTTAGGCAATCTTTAGGGATAGAAGCACACTTTTTGTTACGTTTTAAGCATGGTATGCAAACTGAGGGTTGTCCGTAATTGGGACAATCTGCTCTTTTGTGTTTGGAGTCTTCTTCCCCACAGTGCCCACAAGTATCGGTGGTACGTGAGCAATGTTTTGTGACGTGTCCTAAGTCGAGACATCGTAGGCATTTGGGAAATACTAAAAAGTCTTTCGCTATAACACAGCGATATTCGATATAGTTTCTCTAGATTTATTAATATATTCCTCACTTTGCCACTAACCATTGCAACATGGTGTTGAGTCAGTTTATTTTTCGGTCCTGTTTTGAAACTAAGTTGAAAGTCCGTATTAAAGTCTTCTCTGTTAATTAGGTTTTCAAGGTTTTGAGTATAAATTAAATCTGTTATGTCTTGATCTTTCAGGTATGTTGATACGTCGTATATGATAGTTAAGGGTTTTTCTTGTGTGGCTTTTCGCTATTTAGGGTTTGTTTTAAGGATTCATGGTTTAAAATAATTTTGTTTGCATCGGTTTCGTTATCAATATATATATATATATATATATATATATATATATATTATGGCTTTGTTGGTTGTTCGAATGTTTTTAATTTTAATTTTATCTTTCAGTGGGTTTACTGTTTTTAAAACAATTTCTTGAATTTGTTTAGGTGTTTCACCACGTTTTGACGTTATGGACACCGTTGTGTTTTGGTTCGAGATGGCTTTTGATATTGCATCTTGTTTTAGAGCTTTCGGTTTTTATGCCACAGCACTGGCGTATGTCTATGTTGGTATTATAAAATTCGGAGCATTGACATTTTGTTAGGCTGTTTGTAACTCCTAATTATATGCTCTATTTCACCAGGATTCAGTGGTATGTGAAAGGGGTTAAGCAGCCTGTAGCTACCAAGGATCTCCCAACACTTAGACATTTGCCAAATTAAAAGTAGTAGAGGGTTTTTGGGGATCCTGGGACTACATTTCCACCAGCATCCTCATTCCCACACTCATATGGACCAAATTTACATGTAAATTCCCAAAAGGAGGATCTGAGAGGAATTTCCTCATTGCTCCCTCCTTGCCCACCTCCTTACTCGGACACCCCCACATCAACCATTTCGATTACGTCACACCCGCCTTCTTTCCCCCCGCGAGATAAATCTTTCTCCACATTTCCACCCACGATATAAATCTATATTGTTTGGTATCAATTAATATTAGATTTTTTTCAGCTAACTGAATTTCTAGGAATTTTTTAGATAGCATCATCCCCCAGGGAGCTACCTAAATTTTAAGATTTTTTACCACTAACATTCTGAACCAAATAGTTTTCTTCGACTAGCCATTGCATCTTTCGAGATAAACCTATCTTGTTTGGTATCAATTAATATTAGATTTTTCTCAGCTACCCGAATTTCTATGATTTTTTTAGACAGCATCATCTCCCAGAGAGCTACCCTCATTTTAAGATTTTTTACCAGCAGCAATTTCTGACCGTCCTTATAAAATTTTTTAGCCATGCGACACTTCAAATGAGTCTAGAATTTTACGCAAAATACAAATCTGTAAACAGATTTGAAATAGGACCACCCCTTACCGTTTTACACACATACCCTCTAGCGAGCATACCGCCACCGCACCACTAATCGCTTTTAATGTCATATCATACTTTCTATCTTGTTTAGCTCATCTTTCGAGATAAATCTATCTTGTTTGGTATCTATTAATATTAGATTTTTCTCAGCTATCTGAATTTCTAGGAATTTTTGAGATTGCATCTCCCCCCGAGCTACCCTCATTTTAAGATTTTTTACCCGCAAGGATTTCTGACCGTCCTTATAAATTTTTTAGTCATGCGATACATCAAATTAGTCTAGAATTTTATGCAGAATCCGAATCTGTAAATAGATTTAAAATCGGACCACCCCTTACCGTTTTACACACATACCCTCTAAATTATAACTTTCCTGCAGCTCATACCTAAACAAAATCTAAAACCATTCTTAAAACTTTTTATTACAGTTTAAATTTTGTAAAACACATTTCTAAATACTTATTCACAATTTTTATTCTTAACCTAGAACTTCTCACATCGGCTTATACTTATTAATATTTATTTCTAAATAGAGCACCTTTTCCAAAGACCAACCAGACCCACGTGTTTCAAATTCCTCTGTTTTTGTTCTCATAGTTTCGCTTAAGACCTCGTACATATTTTCCAGATTACTAGAAGACGTTATAACCATATTTTTTGTGTAAAAGGATTTCACATCGGTAGTCTCTTCTCCCATTTTTGTGTAGACGCTGTAGAGTTCGCAATTAACTTTTATTGCTGTATGTTGTGTTCTTTTTTCATTAATTAATTGAATAAACCGCTCTTTCTGCTTCCAAAGAAACTCGGACACTCCATCGTCGACACTGGCGTTCTTTAAGCGATAGCTAGCCATACGGTTGTTAAACGCTGTGCTAACCATTTCTACACCATCTTCGCCAGTAGCGGTAACTGCTGCATTTTTGTCTGTTGCTCCTCAAGTGTGTGGCATAGGTAGTCTTTTCCATTTCGAAATCGCATACTTTACACAGAATTTGTGGTTGTTTTGTTCAAGACCCTTTAACAGCTGGCGGAGCTGAACGTTTATGGCTTAATGACATACCGTGCTGTTTTGCCTGGTGCCGCAGTAAGTTGTTAATTTTCGTAAAAGCGATACCGCAAAACCCACAGTTTAAGTACTTTGCTGCTGACGGATGTATAAGCTTAGCCGTGGACGATGTTACACTACGACATTTGTTCTGGTGCCGTTTGAGAGCATTTTTCCAGGTATAAGAAGCACCACAAGAGTTGCAATTAAAAATATTTTTGGATGACATTTTTCTTCGACCAGCTTCCATGGACAGCGCCATGGTATATATACATTTTGGAAACAATCGAAGATTGCCGAGGACACTCGAAGAGTGGAAAAGCGCGGTCACTAAACCAATTAGAATTAATACCAAGTATTCCGTACTTTCGTAGGTTGCTCATTTCCTAGAACCAAATCTTCCGCATAACGGTCGGAAGTACGTAATTATTTCTAGAGCCGGCAAGTACTCGATACCACTCAAATAAAGAATTAGATGCTCGATGTCTGTTAAATTCCGATGCACTCGTATAGGGTAAAAAAAACTTGGTCAATCATCCGTCTAACTTATACTTCGACCCGCTCCCATTCTGACAATTTCCAAACATTTTTCAAACGACAATGGTCTCAGAATTTTTAAACTTCCGAGGTAGCTATAAGTCGTGATCAATTACACGTTCGAGCTACCCGTAAACTAACTCATTTTATAGCGACAGTGCGCTGTATAATACATGCATACTCCTTCTCTGCGCTACTGCTATTCTTGTAGTTGGTTGAAAAAGTCAGTCGCTTTTTTTACTGCTAGACCGCTGCAAAGCATCATTCTATACTTTCTTTATAAGTATAGCACATCGCGCACTTTTTTGTCTGATAATTAAATTTTACTCATGTAGGCTTTTACACTTTCGCATATTTAAACATCTAATACGATCGCACCGTTCTTTTTGAATCCAACGATCCGATGGGCTTCCACACACTAACACCTAACGTATCTTTCCTACTATTTGTTAAACAACAACTACCGGCATCGCCATGTCCGTATGTGGACGTAAGCAGATGTTTGTGGATGTGTACGGGAATATGTAACCATATACATTAATCAGTCTAAGCTATTTTATTTAGTCCCAGAAAACTACTATTTTTCTAAACCACAATTAATAATCACTTTTATAGGTTTAACATTTTTACCATTTCCCAATGGTTGGAGCTACGTACATAGAAACTTTAATTTCTTATTGGAGAGAATCCTTATCCTCCCACGCACTGTTGCGTAGTTGCATGCCCCACCCCCCTTTTGGGAATATATGCTCGTTATAGGTTGTAGGACCCTCGGTTTTAAATGATCCGAAAGGTTCTTTACTAGGCAAAACGTGTTTTCGGTCACTAAGACATATTGCCGTTAATCTAACAATATGTTTTACCGTCCAGCGATTCCGCGTGGAGGTAAACACATGTCGCCAGAAGCGAAGGGATTATTAAGGATGGGGATGGTGGGTATGTCTTTTAACTAACTTACAGGCTACTATATACATACACGATAAAAAAATATACATATATAAGTAACTATCCTATATCTTTATGTCCCCATGCGTAGGTTGCTGTTCTATTAGGGATGACGTACCTTTTGTTATCCTCGCCCGATAAATTAATTTTGTTAATTAATTGAGTATAAAATTGGTGTTTATAACTTCGAATACACACCATGCTATGCACAAGGGCACCAGAATTATTATGTACAATGTCCTTAATACTATTTACATTAATATTCTTAATTACACTTCGTGAGACTCCTTTAAACTTTTAATCGTGTTTTTCTTGCTTACAATACAGTAGGACTTAGCCCTACTACCAACAAATTCTAATACTAGACCCCCATTAAATTCGTCTTTGAATTTCCCTACAACTTTTTTTGTTGACAAACGGTATATGGTATTTATTATCCGCGGGGTAGTCACTCTTTTAAGATAAATACATCTTGTTTAGTATCAACTAATATTAGATTTGTCTAGGGAGCCCAAATCTGCAAATAGATTTTAAATAGAACCACCCCTTATAAAGTTACGCCTTTTAAAGACCCAAACCTCTAATTTTTGCCAATCTTTATGTAACTCCATCTTTAAAAACTTTTTTTCGCTACCCAAGACATATGAGTAGGTAAGTAAGGCCAGTCTGACTTCAAAACGGTGTACGCGTATGTTTTTCAATGTAACATACGCGTGCACTGTTTTGAAGCCAGACCGGCCTTATATTACTTTCAATGTAACATACGTGAGTGACTTCAAAACGTGTCCACACGTATGCTACGTTGAGAAAATGTAAGTGCGTGCAGAAAAAATGTGGAGCTGTTTTGAATTCGGTTCTCTAGCGAGAAGTTATAAAGTAGGTCAGGTGCAAAATATCGCATCTAAGTCAATTCTATTTAATTAAAGTGGATTCTGATTTATGTTTTTTACTTGTGTTTAAAGACTGCAAATACACATAGGCCGGTTTGACTTCAAAACGTGTCCACGCGTATGCTACGTTGAAAAAATGTAGGTGCACGTAAAAAAATGTGGAGCTGTTTTGAATTCTAGCGAGAAGTTATAAAGTAGGTCAGATGCAAAATATGATAAGGCCGGTTTGAATTCAAAGTGCGACCACCCTGCAAATACACATATGCCGGTTTCAATTCAAAATGTGTTCACTCTTGTGATAGGTTGAAAAGTAGGTTAGAAAAGTACGCAGATGGTGATAATCTGTTATATAAGGAGATTGCTCATACTATTAAGTTAATTAGTCGATGTTTACTGCATATTTACATACCTACATATATAAACATGTATATAATTGATATTCAGCGATTTAAATACAATAAAAACGAGTTTGTGTGCAAAGAAATTGCGGTTTTGGACTTGTTGGAAGGTGTTGTTTGGCATCAAATTTCTAAACTGCCAATGCAGTCTAGTTGTTTGAGCCAAGATCGTATAAAACATAACGATTGGGTGACAAGGAATATGCATGGTCTTTCTTAGGATGTATCTTCAACGGCTGGAATGGTGTCATCATATATAGCGCTTTATTTGAAGCAAATTATCCGACCCGGTAAAGAAGTATGTGTGAAGGTGTTACGTTTTTTTTTTCGTGGCAGCCACGTTGGGCGCCAAAGTTATGCTACGTTGGCTCGTAGCCGTGCGTAACAAAAAGAAAATCAAAGAAATGACCGGGCTCAATCGGAGATTAGGGGTGGTTGTAGAAAGCACACCAACATACCATGTATACGGCGGTAAGGAGTTAGTGACAATACCTGCAAGAAAAATAGTTAAGCAAACCTGAAATAAAGAAAAAGAATAAGCATAGCAGCAATGATAAGTCTAAATTATTCAGTACTTTGTAGAATGTAAATAAAACTGTTTAGATAAACTATATAATATAATCACGATAAAAGCATTACAAAAATGTTTATTACAAAGTGAGGTAATATTGGGGAGTAGCAGAAACGTTTCCTCACACACCAATTAAACATAAATCAGACAAAATGTTAACAAAAGATAAATAGGTAAGACACAATATCACACTAATCACACCTATGTATTTCACTGGCGTTAGCAGCAGACATTATCATGCTGATGGAACTATGTAGCGTTGATAAATTCTTGTTAACTCTATTTCCTGAGACAATAATTTCGAAATCTTTTGTAACACAAATCGAAAAAAAGAATGGTAATAACAATCTAGAATCACGCTTTCAAGGCACGATGTAATGCATTAAACTAACAGTAACGCGAGGTGTTTTATTTGCTACCTATGGTAACAAAGAAAAATCTAATGCTTTTGAATAACGAAAATTTGCGCAAACAACGATCTATTATAGATTCGTTGGGGTTAGAAAATTCAGAAACTACAGTATCAACTGTCTTTACAAGTGAATGAGATACCTGTTTATAAGAAGCAACCTTTTTTTTTACTAAACCTGCTACAACTGTATCATCATTTGTTTTTGAAGCACTCAAGCTTAAAACTGTATTTGGATAATCCAAAGTATGCACTACTCTGATAACAAAAGGACCACTAGACTAGATCGCACACACATTAATCCTAAAGAAAGAATCGGTCAGTTTAGCAAGTTCTACGACTCCTATTTCACAAGACAAACAACTAAAACAACAAATTAGTAAAGTACGCGTATCACTAAAGTAAGTCAATGTTCCGTAAAACGCACGACAAGTTCTATCACTTTTATTTACAACAGAAAAACAACAAAAACAATTAGTAGAGTAACCCGCATCGCTAAAACACGTCCGTCAATCAAACACGTTACATCTAAAAGCATACTTCCTTCAAAAGTAATCAGAACTACACTTTATACAGTTAAAATACAACTTTTATTTCACAAGAAAACCACTAAAATCGTGCCGCGCTTGTTCAGGAACAATACGAGAATTGTTACCGCATTAATTCTCACTATTTTCAAAGCAACAGAAACAGTATTTTCACGTAATTAATGTATAGGAACCAAGAATGAACTCCCACTCCTCATCTGTTTATTCAACTCGTTCCATTACAACTTCTTATCGTCTCTTATCTAGACCCGTATATTCACATAAGCAACAAAATTTATACGAACCGCAAGACAAGGACGATGCAATTTATAATCAATTACAAGCGGTTTATAATTTTCAATTTATCTATCTTTAAATTACTACACACGAGTTAATAAATATTAAATATCGAAATAGTAATTTGTAGAAATGTATTTATGAATTAAGTATAGTGTAAAAATGTTAAATTACAAAAATGCCCGTTACAAATTGTCTAGAAAAGAAGAAATGGATGGAAACCTTCCTAATGCAAAACGTTGTAACTGATACGCTTGCACTAGGTTGTCCTAAGCTATCGGAGTTAAAAATCAACAATCGTTTACTACTCGTATGTAACATTCATTGTTATAAACACAGCAATAATAGTCTGCAATGTGCAAAACAAAATATCTTTTTATTAAAAGAATGGCTTGATAATAATAATAATAAAAAACAATAGAAAGATTGTGTCTGTATTATTTATTTTAATATAATTTTACAATGTTAGCCTTATTAACTATTATTATAACAACTTCTAGCAAACATTATTTTTATCGATCCAGCTATTGTGTACGTTAGAGAAGCCTAACCATTTTACAAATACTTTATTTCCACTCTTTCTTAGGACTTTTTCTACCAGGTAAATTCCTGGATGTTTAACCTTTTGCAACTCTGTTTCATAAAATGCACCTTTGATTTCTTTCTCGTCTTGATCTTCTAATATACATGTTGTCGGATTGGTTACGTTTACCTTTTTAATCTTAAAAATTTCATTTGACCAGTTTGGCGTGTAACCTTTCGTAAATGCTTCCCTGTCTTTAATTGAATATTTTGGTATTTTTGTTGCAAGTTTGATGTGGGTAAATGATGATTTAAGAATAGTTTTTTCATTGGATTCATCAACTTTTACAGGTTTGAATCCGATAGTATTGTAAACTGTATTGTTGTATTGTTTCACAATATCGCTTAAATTTTTTATCCAATTGTAACAACCGTTCAGGTTAAATAAGCGCCACATTTTTCCCTTTAAAGTTCTAATTACACGTTCCACAATACATGCTTTCTTTGTAGAAAAAACACTATAATGGTTTATGCCATATGTCTGCATTTAGGATTGAAAGTGTTTGTTATAATATTCTCTACCAAAATTAGACTGCAAATTTCTTGGCGGATTTTTAAATTTACTTAAAATTGTTTTCATTGCAGAAGTAACATCAGTACCCGTTTTACTTTTAAGTGGTACAGTCCATACGTATTTGGAGAAACAATCAATAACTACTAAAATGTATTTAACTCCTTTGTTTGTCTGCGAATATGGTAACATTTCAATCAAATCGGTCTGAAGAAGGTCATTTAAACCTTTTACTATCACTTTGCGTCTCTTGAAATTTATTCTTGCTGGTTTATGAAATTAATTTACTATATCCTCTTTCACTTTTGATTGAGCAACTATCATAATACTTTTTTCTAATCAGGATTTATTAAATACAATTAATAAATACTTCTACGTTTGGATGTCGAGGGCTCCACTTACTTTGAAAGGAACTTTTAATATAAAATCAAGAAACAGTGTGGTATTGTTTATGCTAGCACCGCTGTCACGAAAGCTGATTACATCCATACGTTTAAGCAAACATCTTTCTAACTGTGCAATTACATAACTTTTTTCGTTTATAAGAATTTCAATGTCTTGCGGGTATCCTTTAATATTCTCAATGACTGCTTCCTCATAAGGAAATTCGTAATTATTTTAATATTGAAAATAAGGAATGTCTTGCAACCGTCGAGGAATGTACTAGAGTAAGACGTTGCTACTACCGTGTAATGTAGCATATGTAGCTTGTACTCAATCAAGGTTTCAAAAACCCTCGTTTTTTTTCATATTCCTGTTCACTTAGATCTATTTCAAGGTTATTTAAGTGCCTTTCAAATTTGTCAACTGTCATATCATCTAATCACTTTTGCCTCACGCAATTCTTCAATGACCGAATTTATTTCGTTGCCGTGACCTGTGTGTCCAGCGTCTGAGATAAAATTAAAAGCCCTAGTCTATCAACAAGTTCGTTAGAATCATTCCAATATAAATAATCTATGGCGTTATTTGATACTTTCATCGTCATACCGTCTCCAAGACGCTTTCTATAGGGTAATGTTGTATGTCTACGAGGTGTTTGGGGAAGTATGCTCAATTTAGATATTATATTTTTGTATTTATATGAATTATTACCCTGAATATATTCTGTTTCAAAATAATATCTTCTATTAGCATTTGTTATTATCACAATATCAAGGTATGACTTTAGATCTTGCGGTCTGTACCCGACAGGATATATTTTAAACAGTAGTTCGTATAATCCAGGAGTACGTTTATATTTCATATATTTCATATATTATTAGTACATTTTCATCATCCAACGCGAAATTCGAATTGCCTATCATAAGACTATTTGAATCAGAGTTATACCTAATACCATATTTATGATCAAATTCGTTCTTAACATCTTTAAACATATTGTAAATATATTCTCGAGGTAGCGGATGTAACTGTTCGAGATAATGTGTCATACCAGGTGAATCAACAAAACTTTGTATATATTCTTGGGCTTCTTGAGCATTTCGATTAACTTCTGTTTCGTATTCATTATAATCATCATCATCATCTTCTTCTATGGTATCATTTATATTCGGTACATGCTGAGCAATAACCGGCGAATCAATATAGTCAACGTTCCTTTCTAGCAATTTAGGTTAAATCTTTTTTACACTGCTATGAGGTAGTTCTTCTTTAAATTTTTCTCTCTTTACTACACTTTCCTCTTCCAGTTTATTAGCAATAGTTTTTAATCGCGATGTTATGGATAAGATTGATTCCGCTTGGACGACTTCACTATCTTTTAATTGACGTAGTTTGTTTTTTACAATGTTTCTTTTCTTAATTAAAATTCATTTAAGTTTTATCACCGCCCTGTTCATACCGTAAAAAGTTTATTGTAATAAAAAAAATTCTTGGATACTAACGATACTTGCATCTCTCAAGATTTAAATATCTATGAAGTGATCAAAACCTATTCGGTACATTCTTTGACCTGGAGCACTATCCTTGTCTAAAACTAAGAAACCCTATTTGTCTTTCCAACAAGCACCACATATTTCACGGAATTTATCATACTTCATGTCAGAATTGATGTGATCGTCATACATGTGTTTTAAGTTTAAATCATCTTGTTTAAATAAAACTAAAAGATTAGCATTATCACGTAGTAAGTGCTTAGGTATACGAGTATAACTTTGACAAATGTAAAAACTGTCTACTTGTTTATGGCGACCCATACTAAAGTATTCCCTAATTATACCTTGTTTATCGCAAGCTACATCATCAAAAACAAATATAGAATTATTTCGAGCATCAGATGGTGATATAATATTATCAGAACTGGAAAATGTATAATATTTGATCCTTTTTTTGGTCGCAGTAGACTTTCAAGATATTGATACTTTGGTTGATAAAGTGATTTAGAATAAACATATACGTTTTCAAACTTTAAACCATTACGATGTTCTATCAACCCAATCATAACGTTGGTTTTACCGCAATTTGATGGACCAACGACTAGACATCAAACAGATGAAGGCAGAAGACTACTATGTTTTTAGCTAAGGATTGCACGTCAATGCCATCATTGTTTATGGTTAAAGATGTTGATTGTTTCACAACACGCATGTCTGCAAGTACTAAATTCGATTGTAAAGAAGTGGAATTATATATAAAAACGGCGAATACATAAAGAATCATTAATTCACAATAATTTATTTACTGCACAGCTTGAGAGGACAGTTGTCCGCTAATGATTACCTATAATAATTCTAAAACTACTGGGAGCGGACTGTTAAATACTGTAATTAACAATTTACCATTTGAAGCGCATATTCCGGGTTACAAATTTTGCGGTCCGGGTACAAAACTAATCAAACGGTTAGCTCGGGGAGACAAAGGAATATACAAGTTGAACGAAGCTTGTAAGGAGCACGATATTGCATACTCCAAAGAAAAGGATCTATCTAAACGCCATCAAGCATTCGAAGTTAGCTCAGTTAGCTACAGAAAGACTAAATTCTGATGACTCGTCTTCAATTTAGAGTGCTACCTAAGCAAGAGAACTTGGTATGGTCCGCATTGAGACAAAAATATCAATAAAATAAGAAAACTGATAAGGAAACGTAAAATAAGAAGTACGCTAGGTATTAAAAGTATTATCTAACAAGCATGTATAGCTTTAAAAAGGGCTAAAGGATCTAATATTATGGATACAATCAACATAGCAATTAAAGCCGCCAATACAGCAAAACAAAAGAAGCATATTAAATCAGCTCGTATTATATCAATTCCTAAAGCAGGGGGTTTTCAACCACTAATAACAATTTTTGCAGGTCTAAGCACCCTTGGTGCTCTTACTGGAGGTGCAGCTGCTGTTGCAAAAGCAGTTTCAGATACTGAAATAGCTAAGGAACAACTAGCAGAAAAACAACGTCATAACAAGGCAATGGAGGACATTGCAGTCGCAAACGGCATGTACATCAAATTTTATAAAAAAAAGGTTTTGGTCTTCTTTTAGCCCCTGCAAAACCTCAAAGGAACGCAACTTGATTTTACCGAATCGAGCACTAAGCAATTAATGGAATTAATAGAGTTTGTTAAGCAATTAGAAGTACCATATTTCCGTAGTGTTCATGAGAAACAATCTTCCCAAGAAAGTTAATTTAAAAGAATGTGGTATAATTAATTTAGATGGAATAGAAAGTTTAGGCACGCATTGGATCTCTTATAAAAGATACGGTAGTAGCGCTATTTACTATGACAGCTACGGAAACTTGCGACCGCCAACAGAGTTGATAAGTGATTTGAATAGTGGGGGTAAATGTAAAATTCTTTATAACATTAACCAAGCGTGTTTTGAGGACAATATATGCTTACAATTTCTAAGCAGTACATAGAACTGCGTATGAAGTTGTCATGTCGTATACTTTTACTCTAACGGGAAACACTTCAGTTTTAACAAGCAACTTTAATCCGCCTATAAACTTGGGTAATGATTCGGAGTACGTATTAGGATTAACAAATTTTGAGTCTTGTAACGTTGAAAAAGGAATAAATAATAAATTTTATTATGGACCTAACGGAGAATTCATAGAAATACCTGAAGGTACTTATGAGATTAGGGAAATTAGTAAATATCTTCAAAAAGCTATAGGTGATAAAAGGTGGCGTGGTCGTATGGAACAATCATGAAGCGCTAGAAAGACGCCAGTGTATATAGAAATTACAGCTGACAATAATACCCTTAAATGTAGTGAAGATGTGGATTTTACCAAAAAGGATTCAATTGGTTCTCTTCTCGGTTTCAATCCAACGAAAATTGCTAGCATATGCCACGCATCAAGCAGACTACTCGATCAACATTTGTAAAGTGAATGCAATTTTAATCGACTGTAATATTGCAAATTAGTTTAAATGAATTGTCCTTCATTTACAATGTTGCACTTCGCTTAGCGCATTTCTTAATTTCTAATAATTCCTATTTCATTACATATATATATATATATATATATATATATATATATATATTGGGGATTACATAACTTGCGTTTAGGGATGGACTCGGCTCGGGCTTCGGGCCGGCCCGAGCTGCCGGCCCGATTTCGCTCGAATCCGGCCGAGCCGTTGACTACTTTATTCGGGCCGGGCCCTATCTTTTCGGGCCGGGCCGGGCCAAACGACTCAGGCCGCCGAAAACACACGAATAGATACTCCATCGTCCCTTCACTTCTATCTCACATTGAGTAAGTAAACGTTCTTAATTATATTTTCACGTAGTGTCTTCATGAACCCATTAATAATCAGTTTTTCGTCTTGTTTAGTGTAAAGGAAACGTGATATTATAACTCACTTGTTATACGGAATATTTTTTCTAGTCCTATTTAATGTTGCTCATGTTGTACTTTAGGTAAGTTAAAAATGCTCAGGAACATCAAACTAGGTGATTTATTCATAATTCAAAAGATTGCACGATTTATATTATGTATATGTATATACTCCAAATCTCAATCATGCGGCGAACGCCTAAAACACTAGAGAGTTTTTGCAAAGTTTATTTTACCAATTTGTTAATAAAGTTTTCCCTTATTTGACATTTACACATGCACAATTACACCTTTAATGTTTGTACTTTATTAAAACACAAGACACCTTTATTTAATTTAAACACAGGCAGGGAATGCTTTTATTTAAGGCGCCTTAATTTTGACATATGCCTAATGCCTAACATACAAACTTACATTTAATTGTCTGCTTTGTCTATAAATATAGGGAAATAAATGGTTTTTTGTAGTGTTGTTTCCGTAATTAAATTTAGAAATATAATGTCCAAGTTTATAACACGAAAAAGATATCAAACGTCAACGCTCTAAATACGAGGATGCTGTTTTGTAATGCTTTTCCTAGAAGTAAACTGTAAAAATCTTTTTGAAAACAGATATGCTATATGCTTGGAAAGAAGTAAAAACAGTGTCTTGAAGTAAACTCAAAAAGTATTCCGTGAATACACTTTGACAACACACACAAATGTTATCGAATCAGTGGGAAATAAAAAACTCAAATAATAAAAAAAAGTTCATCTTTGTGTGAATACAATTCCTTTGATTTTTTCCAATATAGTTAAACATGTAGGTCACCTTATCACAAAAGAGATTAATTCTTTATTCATTTTTAAAACATAACCTATAGATATAGAATACTAAACATATATGTCAGAATGAAGAGTAAGAAAAAAACACTTGCACTAACACTCCTTTAGATTGGATGCAAACTTTTAAAAAAGGATACTTTATTTGAAGATTTTTTTAATAAAGTCTGCTTGGAATGAGTTTGCAACAACTTTCTAATTTTAAGTAGGTAATTTTAGTAAAATTCTTTGAAGTAGGAACGACAAAATAAAGCGGACGCAAATTTATGATAAAGGTTATAAGGTGCGTTAAGCGTACAATTTCATAAACATTGAAAATTGCTAAACATTTTGTACCTTTGTTACCTATTTTTAGGATTTTTAAAAGAATTGTTACGTTTATTTTCAGCATAAATTAATTACCCTATTTTTCTCCCTTATTAATTCAATACCCGCTCGAATAAATTCTGTTTCTACTGTTAAATCTTTCAACATAATTAATAATAAACACGCTCTCGAATAAATTCCTCAACTTAAATCTAATTGCTTTGAAACGACAAGTTTATGCAACAACTAAATAGTTATATCCTGTTTCAGGTACCCGTTATCTTGGTATACATTACGACCGCCTATAATGATTTTCTCTATTGTTTCAATGTAAAAACTTGTTGAAATAAGGTCGCACACTATCTGCTAAAACCCTGGTTTTCCAGTATTAATCGCGCTTCGATAAGCGAGGATTTGCAGTTGGAATTCGTATTATTTGAACCATTGTTAAATTTGCTTCTACAGCTTGTGCGTCGACATATTTTCTACATTATTCGTCACCGTATTTCAAAAGCAATGCACGTCTGTTTATTTTCTGCATGACAACTAGGAGGTGTCTTGCGTGTATTGCTTTTTTTAGCTGGAGGCCAAATGCGTTCTTCCTTTCTGTATACCAACTGCTTTTGTCCGTAGGTCGTTGCCGTAGCTACGATGCCAGGGTGAATGGATCCTGAATACAGCGGCGTTTCTGTGTTGACTCACTCCCGACGGTTTTCAAGCTAAGTATCCGGACACCTACAGGTATGCAACTCGTTTCCTTTTGTGTGTTGTGTCAATGGGATATTCCGCATCAACATTTGGTGTAGTTATGTGACAAGAAACGTCACATTGTAGAACTATTTTCCGTTGCTGCTAATCGATATTATCGCTCTACATGTGTGATGTACCTGTGTTAAAAGTATTGGACAGACACACGCTTATTCCTTTGTAGTGATTAGTTTATTTTACAAACGGTACTATGTACGATTTAAAAGATATCTGACAAAAGCTCCCACAAGTTAATTCTTTCCTACTAATTAGTTATTTTACAAAAAGTATTAGGTGAAACTTTAAAAATGCTTGACAAATGCTCTCACAGGTTTATTTACTACTGATTAATTTTATTTTGTGTAAATACGCGATGCGCACTTCGTATCTAATGTACTAAATTGTTCATATTACCTAACTGTTTGCTTTCAAATAGTAACGCTTAATTTATTGCTCTTACTTGTTTGTACAGATTCCGTTATTTATTTTTATTTGTTAATAGATCATCGAGGGCGATGTGTTTTTTGTTTCTTTTTGGTATGGAGACAAATCCCCCACTCTCCGCGTTTAATAGTTAGTCTGGTACTTACTTTTCTTACGGCTACGTCTAGGTACGTCACAGAATTAAAAATCAAATGACAAAATACGATATGTTCCACTAGTATCTTGATTGTAATTCAAAATCATTATACTCTTAAATTAAACAAAAGAGCGATAGTTACTTGTTGAACACAACAGAAAAAAATATCTTCTCATTCGCTGAATAAAAGTCGGGCCGGCCGAAATTTCGGCCAGCCGGCCCGGGCCGTCAAGTTTCATTTCGGGCCTGGCCTTGGGTCGGGCCGGTTACCTTTCTGCGTCGGGCCCGAGACCATCCCTACTTGCGTTGCACAAAATCAGGATTTGCATATTCCGTTTAGAAGATGGGAGTTGCATGAATATCAACTTCTACAAGAACGCAACGTCATACATGGAACATTAAAATTACAACATAATTAGAAAAAACAAGATTTGTGATTGTTGGTTTCCAAACCAACCGAAAAAATAGATACATGAGCAACTACAGTCGTTTTGATCATTGCTATTTAACCAACATGAAACTCAATTTAAATTAAGAAATTTTCCCGTACGATAACTTAAATTTGAAGTTCGAGAATAAACAGACTGCGTTGTTATATGAGATGTATGCCCAATTTCAGCAATCATACTACGAAAAGGAAAATGAACCACTTTTTAATCCTGAAGATTTAAGAAGTATTGCGCCATTAGTAGTCATAGATTGTTCTAGACAAAACAAAGCGTTAAAATCTGGTACTGTGGATATTAGATTAAAATTTGAAACTAGCAGAAACCTATCGCCAAATATATCTTGTCATTGCCTTATACTTCATGATAACATAGTCAAATACAATCCGCTCTCTAACAGCATAAGAATATTATAATTACTTTATTACTGTACCTTTACAAATTATGAAAAAGAAAAACAATAAATCATTTAGCAATCACAGTCCATTTATTATTTTACATGTTTTTTACAATATCAACATATGTTCAGGAGCCAAAGGTAAGTCACTGTGAATTTCATGTAAAGATACTGGGTAGTGTAAATCGAATTCAAAAATATATCCTACATCAGAATCATCAGGAATATTAAGTATGTCTAAACGTACTATATCTGGACTGGTGCCATTTAAAAATTCAAATTCTCCATATGGAAGATATTCAAACATTGCAGCCCCATATAAATTATTATTAACATCAAAATACATTAAATATTTAGAATTAAAATTCTGTCTTTTAATGCAATTGGAAATGAATGGAATTGTAGCGTAATACTGAATCAAAATGTTGATAGCTATAAAGTCCGGAACGGGAACAAACGTTGAACACCTTCAAGTGTAACACTTCACTGTTAACTTTAAAATATCACTACTAACTTCGGTCACTAGCTAAATTACTTTATAATTAATATCTGTAGAAATTTATTGACTATTTATACATAAATATGTTCTGACGTAAGCAAAAACAACTGTAAAAAATTTTATTTTTATGTATACAAAAAGTGTATACAAAATGTTATAAAATATGATTAATAAGCAAGTTTCAGAAAAATGCAAAATTGCAATAGCATTTATTCCTATGCAATCAAAATAATTGCACAGCAAATTGCTTTTGGAAGCAGTTAAAATCATCTTTATTTACGTTTTGATTCATGACATAAAAGTAAATAAAGACGATTTTTAACCATGAGTGGTTTATTTTCAAAAAAAAAGGTTCAGGAGAAAAAATAGTAAGGAATTTATCATTTCCAACCGTGAGCCCTTACAAATCTAGTTCTATATATATATATATATATATATATATATATATATATATATATATTTATATGATAACGCCGTACTCGGTGTTATGGACGTTTTCTATAACTACACCTCTGTGTTTTCTAATCAAATTTAAATCTCACTAATTTTATTATTATGCCACGGCTAGCCCTTTATAATCTACACAGAGTGCACAACGTTACGATAATCAATTTTTCTCTTCTCCACCCTTTTTTGATTACTTATTCGTTTGAATTATAAAACGAAGTCAATTAATTTCATATAATGAAAAGAAATATTATTTACAAGTTTTGAAAAATATTAAAATACACCCTTCAATCAGTCAATATCATAAGTATTATTTATCCCAAAATTTATATGCTTTGCAATCAATCTAAAGTCACCAAAAACTACTTCTTTTTACCAAAGAAACCTAGAACGTTCTAAACCCCTTTATAATATTACGTACTTTTAACGTATGCAATGTTTGTTGCTGACTTCGGTACACTTTTATATAGATTGAATAAATTCAGTATTAAAATTTAAATAGAAAAAATATTTTAAAACTAATTAGATCGGACCTGCTACATTCGTCTATCGCTGCTCTGCTAAATTGAACCCCTCGTTTTCCATGAATTACTTTGTACTTCTTTATTTTATTTGCATTGATTCTCGCAACTCAAAATTGAACCAGAATTGTACCAAAATCGTCGACGCTGATTTAACACATTTGAAATATTTTATCGCCCAATTATCTCAATCCATTTAAAATATCCCCACATTTGAATTATCCATACATTCGAAATATTATACCATCAATTAGAATTATCATCAATTAGAATTATTATATCACATTCGAAATCCTCCACACATTTGAAGTATTCACGCATCTAAATTATTATACCATCCATTAGGAGCCGTTAAACGGCTCAAGAAGTCTTCATACTTGTAGCACTATTATCACTTGATATTTTATTATAATTATGCTTGACTTTTAATTCAGAGTGAGGCAGCTTGGCCCTTCTTGGTGTTAATATAAGCTCATCTCACTTGCATGTGGGCTGGGTATTCAACAAGTCTGTAGATATCTTAACCAATAAGGTCTTTGTATTTCATGCATTTGAAGTGGTTTCTGATGTAATATATCGGTTTCCCATGTAATAGTTATTTGCTTATAGATACCTCGTTATCTTGACCATACGTTGTTTTGTATAGATATCGCCTTTTTCATAATTGAACATAATAAATGATGTAATTTTAATTCTATTTTCGTTTATTTTACGCGTGTTTGAACTACGTTTTCTTATCAAAAATGTTTATTGTTTCCACGCACTTACACAAAGCTTTGTTAAGTTTTATCTCTCATCTTCGTATTATATTATAACTAATTAGAACACTTCTCAATGCGTGTTTAATTACCTGTACTATCCTTTCCTCTAAATACGCGTACTTTTACTGAAAGATATTCTCACTTGCATTACTTAAAATTAATAAAGGTCTATATACCGAATGTTAAATACTTGTTATTTACCTAATGTATGAATTACTTATTTCTCTGCTAAATACGAGTACTATTGTTGTAAGATATGCTTATTTGCATTGTTTAAAACTAATTATGGTCTATATACAAGGTGTCAAAAGCTTACTATTTACATAATATCCAAATTACTTAATTTTCTGCTAAATAAATGTAGTTTTCTGCTTCCTATCGCAATTTATGGTTACTACATGACCCTTGCTATACAATACACCATTAAACAACCCCTTATCACAGCAATATATATATATATATATATTATAGTGGTTTTTATATTGTTAAAAATAAAAATAAACGCAGCAATTTCAAAACACCCTGTATAAAGGAACAAATAAAAATTACGTGCGAAATTTATATTAATTAATTCAATTTTTAAGTAACGGGTATTAAACAAACTGTACAAATAATCATTAATATTTAATAGCTTTGCTAAAAATTAAATGGTAGAAGTCAATGCCATTTATTATTAATTTAATTAGAGTTAATTGAACAATTAGGGATATAGAATAAGCATAACAGCCTGTGAAATCCCAAGGTGAAACGCATTGGTAACAAACGCCTAAAAGGAAGGTTAAAATACCATGAAACGAAGCTGGGAGAATTATATTTAAAACGTTCATTAGGAGCGCACACCTGCAAATTTTTAAATGTCACGTTCTAATAAATTCGAGCTGATAAACATGCAAATTCTACGTAGATTGGAGACGGGTAAAAGTTTTAGTAAGAAATACAAAACGCTTTATTTAAAATTCACGTCGCTAGTCCACGTGTATTTTAGATAGCCGATAGTAAAGAATATCGATTTGTACCACTCAGACCAGATTAGAAAGGGACGGATAAAACGCATAAGTAAAAGACAATAATAATAAAAGGAGGGATTTGTGAAGCGTCACTAGGTCTACGATTGGTTGAAATGTTTAGTCTAGTTTGAAACGAACAAGAGCGTAGTGTAGCGGATTATTCGGGAAATTGTATAACGAGGTATTAAAATTCGTGGAGTAAGAATGGGGTTGAGTGCAAATTTGCGAGAACGTGTTGTTGTAGAAAGTGGAATTCGGATGAAAGCGGCCAGGAGGTGGCGGCCTAAGAGTATAAATGATTTTAGAGAACGTGGTAGGGGCCCTTAAGTTTTCGACCGCTCAAACGAACATATCGCAGTATCATGAGTTGTAAGTAGTACCAAAATCAATTAAATTTATTATAAGGTGATATTCTCGTAATTAAATGCGCGGTTAAGTGTGCCGAGATTATTTTAATCGAAATATCATCTTCAATTATAAACAACTCGTGTCGCGCTTTAAATAACGTGGTTCGAAGCATTTAAAATTAAAGAAGAAATAATTTAAATGGAATTTGGAATTGGTTACATCAGGGAGGCCGCGTTTGCAGTTCAATTGAGATGGAGTTTTTCTAGTAACCGCTAGAAACGATCTGCAGAACGGACGGAAGGAATAGACGACAACATCATCCTCAAAGCAGAGATCTACTATAAACTTTCCAGGTAACGATTTGATTTGTGACTTTTTAAACTATGAATATTGGGAGAATGCTAGAGTGAAATTTCAAGGTAGTGTGTATTATTACGTATTGAACGTAATAAGTGTAAAACTTTATTATGGTAGTTAACTGAAAAGTTGAAAGTTCTATAAAGCTTTTAAACGTTCCATCAGAACATAAAAATTTTGTAAAGAGTACATGGCTTTGTTTTGTTATTTGTGTTAAAAGTATGCAAATGCATAATTACTGGGTATTCTGAGCTCATCCTACTCCAGAGTTTATTTAGAGTAAAATGAATAAATAAATTATAAAGAAGGATTTTAGCGAAGGTATTATTCAAGGCCCATTTACTCCGTGTATAATTTCTGTGTTTAATGATTTAAAAATGAAATACTGGACATTATGAAATAAGGTTTTTCTAAAGTGTAACGGGATTAATGGAATATGAACATTATTGCATTTCATGTGTAAATAGTTATAAATAAAAGCTTGTATGTTGATTGTATTTGAGGTTTTATTGCTAGAGTGTGTGTATGATTGAGAATATGCCAGTGAATTTAGATACCCAAGAGAAGATCCGAATGAGCTAGCCGGAAGCGGTTGAAGAAGGCCGTTCAACCGAGGAGGAAAGGAAAACGGGTAAGGATAATTTTTTTTTATTAGGTAATTTTTGAAAATTTTGTGTATTGTCGAATATAAAAATTTTATAAAATTTTTGAATATATTTTTGTATCGCAATTGCTTACCCGAGATCCACTGCATAAATTTGACGCCCATAAGTGAGGCTCGATTTAGACCAGGATACACGGCAATATATATATATATATATATATATATATATATATATATATATATATAAATATATAAATAAGCAAAATATCTAATTACATTTATTCTTGTACCTTTCATTTATGCTCTTGTTTACGGAAATATGCAGTTTTATATAAAGCAATTGCGAAATCTTGCAGTACTATTTTTTGCTAACATGCCGTTTTTATTTAATAAAATGTATTTTATGGTTAGCTATTAAATTAGACATTTGCAATTTTTTCAGAAAATAAAGCAAATTCAAAATCTTGCATGATAACTATAAAGAATGCATATTTGCAATTTTTCAGACAATGAACCAAATTCGTTATGTTGCTGAGAACACTATTATTTTTGCTTACATACTGTTTTTTTATTCATTTCAGTATTGAAACAGTACTGCAGTTATCCTAGAATTAACATTGAAAGAATTTTTTGTTGTGTAATTTAAGTACTTAACTACAAAAAATTACACACCACAAGCACTTTTTTCTTGTTCAACCAAGGCATAGGGCAAAATAAAACCTAGATTAGTTAAACGTTGTTTTAAGTAATCTGGTTGTGATTAGGTACACAAATTTTTAAAACCAGTATTAAAAAAAAATCTATGCCGCATGTACGCCATACAACCAAACTTAAAGCCATTATGTAATAGAAATTAACACAAGTTTATTTTTATATCGTAACAATTTTATAAAATTTTTCGAACATATTTTTCAAAGTCGAATAACTCGAAAACCAATCGACATAGAGTATTGATGCTATGGAAAATATGCTCAGGAGGTCGATATTAACCTAAAATTAATATTTATATTTTGTTATATTGAGTTTTATATAACCAAAATTTCGACTTTAAAGTCGAATTACTCGAAAACTAGATGAGATATCGAAAATTGGCAGCATATTCTTAATCATCGTAAAAACTGAACAAGATCCATATATCAAATGTTTGTAAAACGAAAAACGTGCAACGGACGACGGCGGCGACGACGGCGACGTAGCGATCTTATTAATCTAACTTATTCTGCAAGTTTGGTTGAAACATACTAGTTATCCTAGAATTAACGTTGTGTGTAATTTGAAATAAAATCGCACACCACAGCGTTTGTTTTTCTTTGCTGCAAAGAAGGTCTAGTCTATTACACTTTAGAAAAAAATTACAAATTTGCATCGTTTTCTGAAAAAATTGCAAAGGAAAATTTTATATCTTTACCTATGTAATAATTCTAATGGATAAAAAATAGTATGTAAGCAAATATAGTGATTCCCTCAGCAAAATAACGATAACGATCAACATTGCATTCTTTGAGCCTTGGTTTCTGCTTTACATCCCGCTAAACAAAATCTTCATAGAATATCTAGCTATCCACATTTTGATTCAGTATTAAGTTTCCAATTGCATTAAAAGAAATAAATTGAAAAGCTCAACAATCTCGCAAATTAACCTATATTGCATAGAAAATACTAAAATACTTCCATTTTGTTTAAGTGAAAATTTAGGAAAAAATAGTCTATTAATCTGATGTTGCGTTTCTTGTAGAAGTTGATATTAATGCAACTTCCATCTTCTAAACGGAATATGCAAATCGTGATTTTGTGCAACGCATGGCATTTTCCATAAAACTTTGTTTAAAACAACTTTTATTTCAGGTGCAGAATTAATTAAAGCATTAGTATCAAAAACTAGAACGTAGTAAAACTAACTCATGACGGAGGTTTAAAATATTTTTAAAATTCAACAAAGACATAGAGTAAAATACAACCTAGATTAGTTAAACGTCGTTTAAAGTAAATGCGATGCAAGTGACCCTTAATAACTAATACATTAATATTGAATAAGTCTTAGATTATTGGCGAAATAATTTACTTTTCAGTAAAACTGAAAAATTGACTTTTATACATTTAATTAATTCAAAATAACATATTATATATATATATTATATATATAATATATATATATATACTATATATAAATTGCGTTTACATCAAAAGCAGTTTGTATTTTATTTTTGATAACAGAGTTCATTACACGAGTGATGCATTGTCAGGAATTTTTTCATTGTCAAGATGCTGTAATGTAGCTTACAAATAAATTAAATTACACAACGTTATTTCTAGAATAACTGCAGTTTTAATACTGGTTTTAAAAATTTGTGTACCTAATCACAACCAGGAAACGGCATTCTATTTTTGTTTTAAAGCAAGAATTAAAACTTGATACAATCAGTCGTATACTGTAATGCACTTTCAGATATTTTTTTTTCAGTTTCAGACCTATCTACCCGATGTAAATTCAAAGCGGGTACATATTGCCTTATTACAACATCTTAACAATGAAAAAATTCCAATGATGCTCGTGACACATTCGCAGTTACCTCCCTGTATACGTTAATTTGAATTTAATTAAATATACAAAAGTCAATTTTTTTTCCAGTTTTACGGTCTTTCAGTTTTACTGAAAAAGTAAATATTTCAAACAATTTCTCGATAAATTTAATTTTGTGGTTTTGCAATTGACAACTTTAATTTTAAATATGGTATAATAATGTGTTTAAAATCTATGTGAAACTAGTAACCAGCTAATCCTAGATTGCGTTGATCAATTATAATTGCTTTCAGGGTTGGGAATCCCATTCATTCATGCTGACTGAGTGGGTTTATTTATTATTCTGCTGATGTCAGCATTTCTTGCTGAATACATTTATTTTATTTTTCTGCGGAAGTCAGCATTAAATTTCCACATTACTGGGTTCATTAAATTTTCTGCAGATTTCATATTTTTACAATTGCTATCTAGACAATACCTTAGCATTAAATTCTTGCTGACATGGGTAGAATTTTCTGCTGTTCTTGTTGTTTAATATCTTTATATACTACTCAAGATATGTGTGTGTCATAATTGCTCAAACTTTATTGTCAAGTTGTAGTTGTGTTCTCTAAAACATATCAAATATGAAAACTTTTTTTAAAATTGCCCTTGTCAGGAAAGAATAATGATGGTGGTTGGGTTAAAATTATTGAGTAGTTTATAGTCAATCCACATAAAGTGCTGGAAAGCCGTTGGCTCTGTGAGCAGATCCACCAATTGCAACATACGACCTGATGACACCAATACACAGTATGTATTCGTTGGCTTAATATAGATTTAATTTTCTTAATGCATTTACTTGATCTAATCTTCATCTGAATTTTTTTAGTGAACAAGAATAAGAACAACCAGAAACGACCGTGAGTCAAAGATGGAAAAGACAGCTCTCACAGAACCGATATTTTATAATTTTATAAATTACAATAAAGAAAAGTCCATCGGCACATAAAATAATCTTTTAATTCTTCCTCATTTTCTATAATAAGATGTTCTTTGTCTAACACATCTTTGTATTGTTCGCGTATTGTCGCAGCGTTTTCCATGTAGTCCAACTTTCGCCTTTCTTGCATCCATTTCCTCTAATTCCAGCAGTCTTTTTCTCCCACTTACAGCGTATTACGTGCATACTGGGGGAAATTTCCTTTAGCGTAAACGGATAGTTTACAGCCAATATTTACGCGTTGTCGTACAACCTCTGGGCGAATGTTAGGCGTATTTATCAACCTCAGTTACCAAATGACTATTTCTTTTGGAATTGTAAAATATGGCGTTGCAGATTGTGTAAAATATGCACTACCTGCTTTAATGTAGCACTTGTGTAAGATCTTTATTTTATCTTGGCTGTCCTCCTCCTCTACAATCTCCAAATAATTTACAGGTAAATTGTTAAAGCTAAAAGCCGAAAGCACATACTTTATCAAATTTTCCCTTTCCTGTGGTTTTTCGGACAACTTAATTTGCAAACCACTCAATTTCTTTGTATTGCTATTTCCCCAATACACGTACTGTAGTAGGTTATTAGACACTAAACAGTAGCTATGTTGTAGCTTGTTCGATAGCTTATTGCACATTTTGGCAAGTGGTACCGAATACATTAGCGTCTTTAGGAAGTATAACTTACTATCTTCCAATAAGGTTAAACAGTCTTTTTTAGGACTTATACACCCGTTCCGCATTGACATAGTTTCCAATTGTACAGTTGTAGATTCTCGTCTCCAATCGCATAATACCACGTTCTTTAGCCGAACTAGACGTGACTGTTTCCGTTAAACATGCATCTGGACAACGTAAAAATCTAGTATATGATTTCCAAGTTTTTATTAACACGGGACTTGTTATCTGACACACAAATTTGTTGTATGTCTTAATTCTTGCATTGCTTGTTAGCCATGTTAAACAATCGATTCACACAGTTTTATCGTTGTCAACTATAATATTGCGGTTTTCTTCGTATTCGCCCTTGTACCATAAGTTATGGTTTGATAAAATTACACATCTCCATCTTGCTAAACATGCCTGCAAAATCTTGGGTTACATCCATGTTAAAAAGATAGGAATAATCTGAGTCCGTCTAATGTGTCTGGTAGTTGTTTCAATAAAGTTTCCAACTTAACATCTGCTAGTGCCTGTACGGAACACATAGGATTTTGGAATTTTTTATTAATGCTTTCGAGGTCTTCTTTTCCGATGATTTCTTTTACCCTCTGGCCCATCTTGTTAGTGCTTTCCAGAGAAAACGGAAGCTTAGCTTTAACACCAGGCCTAGCGGAAACAAATCGGTCGAACTTTCTTCGTAGATAGCTGTTAAATACACCACAAATTTCTTTTAGGATAAACATCCTTTTCCGTCATATCGCTTACATTCTCTTGTTTAGGAACAGTTTTGGTATCCGTCCTAGGTCGGATTTAATCCGACCTAGGTCGGACTGGGCAGGGGTGCGCATCGACATATGTCCGGATATATGTCGGATATAAGTAGAATGTTAGGTTAGAGTGAAATTGCCTTATAAGGTGAAATTGCCTCATAGGGTGAAATTGCCTCATAGGGTGAAATTGCCTCATAGGGTGAAATTGCCTCATAGGGTGAAATTGCCTCATAGGGTGAAATTGCCTCATAGGGTGAAATTGCCTCATAGAGTGAAATCCTGCCAGTATTGGTTAGCATGGTTAGGAATTATATAAGAAAACGAAGTAGTCGATACAGTAAAGAAGCTTTAGAAAAAGCTATAGAAGAAGGTCGACTGGGTAAATCAAGTATTTACTCCATCAGTAGAAAATACCACATACCGAAAGAGACGTTAAGCTATCGCCGCAAATAGCAACAAAAGCAGATACACACTTGAAGCAATATGGAGACTGCGAAACAAAAAATTACAATACCTATACAGAATTATGATAACTTTGCTGTTGCTAATGCAAAAGAGGATGGTAAACATGGTCCATTGTTCCCGTCTAAATATACAAGCTATATTTGCGGGACCATCGAGTTGTGGAAAAACAAACGCTTTAATATCTCTGATCTTGCACGAGAATGGGCTTAGATTTCAAAATGTCTATGTATTTTCGAAAAGTTTATATCAACCGAAATACGAATTGTTAAGAAACGTTTTTACACCATTAAAAGAAGGAATTGGGTACCATGAGTTTGAAAATTACGTTGATTTGATTGAACCTGGGATAGCAAATAAGATTCAATTATGGTTTTTGATGATATACCTGCAAACGAACAAAGCAAGAACACACAGTTTTTTTCGTTTGGGATGCATAAAGCAATAGATTCATTCTGCCTATGTCAAACGTACGCTAGCGCCTTAAAGCATAGACTCAGAGATAACGCTAATGTAATCGCATTATGGAAACAAGATGACACAGACCTTCGCCATATCTTTCTTGATCATATAAGCGGTGACATGACATATCCAAAATTTAAAGATATGTGCTTGCAGTTTTGGGGTGGTGGTAAGTCAAAACATAATTTTATAACTATTGTGAAAGATTTTGATATCGATAAAGGACGGTATCTGAAGAACTTCGATGAGTATATAAATATTTGATATTATCCAAAAAATAGTTAGTTACCATCCAGAGTCTGATGATGACGGACGTTAAGAATTTTATCGCAAATAAACGTAATCTTCAGTTAATTCAAGTAGCTGTACGAAAAAAGTTTGTTGCATACAAAAAGGGGGACACTATATCTCAGCAAAAATTCAAAGAAGCTCATAAACAATTGATCGATCCCTTGCAAGTAACCGCTTCCCAGTTGCAAGCAATCACCAAAAAAATCCCCATACCTACAACGAAGGTTAAAGTCGAAGACATGGAAGCACCTATAAAGAAAATTAAACAACTCGTTCCAGAAGAAGAACCGTTCCATCTTTACTATGCGGACGTGTTAGCTAGAGACGAAGACGAAAATATCGACAAATCAATTTATGGAGTAAAGTATAATACTGAATCGGTTTCAGTGCGCGATGTGTTATACTTATAAAGAAAGTATAGAATGGTGCTTTGCAGCGATCCTAGCAGTAAAAAAGGTGATTAACTTTTTCAACCAACTACAAGAATAGCAGTAGCGCAGAGAAGGAGTATGCATGTATTATACAGCGCACTGTTACTATAAAATATGTTAGTTTACGGGTAGCTCGAACGTGTAATTGATCACGACTTATAGCTCCTCGGAAGTTTAAAAATTCTGAGACCATTGTCGTTTGAAAATGTTTGGAAATTATCAGAATGGGAGAGGGTCGAGTATAAGTTAGATGGATGATTGACCGAGTTTTTCTAACTTTACGAGGAATCGAAGTGAACAGACATCGAGCATCTAATTCTCTATTTGGGTGGTAACGAGTACTTGCCGGCTCTAGAAATAATTACGTGCTACCGACCGTTATGTGGAAGATTTGGTTCTAGGAAATAAGCAACCTACGAAAGTACGGAATACTTGGTATAAATACTAATTGGTTTAGTGACCGCGCTTTTCCACTCTTCGAATGTCCTCGGCAATCTTCGATTATTTCCAAAATATATATATATATATATATATATATATATATATATTGTTGCGAGCTACTACTAGGCAACCCATCAAACACACAAGCGCTGTAGACTCTGCATACCTTTCAGGGTACGAGAATTCTTTCAGCAATCAATTACATACAAACGCTCGAGGCACGGCGTATTCTCAAGGATTCTAGAATTGTTCTAGAAATTACGGGAGCATGAGTCATCCTTGTAATCCAGAGTATATATAAGACCGCTAATGAATGCAAGAGTCAGTCTGTATTAGAATGTCGTATATAAATTATATCGTGTACAGTAAGCTTAGTTGAGCTTTTAGAATATATACATAAATGATATAAGCTGTGTCTAATGTACGGGCAGCTTGTAGTTACATAAAAAATAGAAGTGTATAAATAAATAGTAGTGTTAGTGTTGTTAAGCGTGGTCGTATGGAACAATCACGAAGCGCTAGAAAGACGCCAGTGTATATAGAAATTACAGCTGACAATAATACCCTTAAATGTAGTGAAGATGTGGATTTTACCAAAAAGGATTCAATTGGTTCTCTTCTCGGTTTCAATCCAACGAAAATTGCTAGCATATGCCACGCATCAAGTAGACTACTCGATCAACATTTGTAAAGTGAATGCAGTTTTAATCGACTGTAATATTGCAAATTAGTTTAAATAAATTGTCCTTCATTTACAATGTTGCACTTCACTTAGCGCATTTCTTAATTTCTAATAATTCCTATTTCATATATATATATATATATATATATATATATATATATATTGGGGATTACATAACTTGCGTTGCACAAAATCAGGATTTGCATATTCCGTTTAGAGGATAGGAGAATATCAACTTCTACAAGAAACACAACGTCATACATGGAACATTAAAATTACAACATAATTAGAAAAACCAAGATTTGTGATTGTTGGTTTCCAAACCAACCGAAAAAATAGATACATGAGCAACTACAGTCGTTTTGATCATTGCTTTTTAACCAACATGAAACTATATTTAAATTCAGAAATTTTCCCGTACGATAACTTAAATTTGAGGTTCGAGAATAAACAGACTGCGTTGTTATATGAGATGTATGCTCAGTTTCAGCAATCATACTACGAAAAGGAAAATGAGCCACTTTTTAATCTTGAAGATTTACGAAGTATTGCACCATTAGTAGTCATAGATTGTTCTAGACAAAACGAAGCGTTAAAATCTGGTACTGTGGATATTAGATTAAAAGTTGAAACTAGCAGAAACCTATCGCCAAATATATCTTGTCATTGCCTTATACTTCATGATAACATAGTCAAATACAATCCGCTCTCAAACAGCATAAGAATATTATAATTACTTTATTACTGTACCTTTACAAATTATGAAAAAGAAAAACAATAAATCATTTAGCAATCACAGTCCATTTCTTATTTTACATGTTTTTTACAATATCAACATATGTTCAGGAGCCAAAGGTAAGTCACTGTGAATTTCATGTAAAGATACTGGGTAGTGTAAATCGAATTCAAAAATATATCCTACATCAGAATCATCAGGAATATTAAGTATGTCTAAACGTACTATATCTGGACTGGTGCCATTTAAAATTCAAATTCTCCATATGGAAGATATTCAAACATTGCAGCCCCATATAAATTATTATTAACATCAAAATACATTAAATATTTAGAATTAAAATTCTGTCTTTTAATGCAATTGGAAATGAATGGAATTGTAGCGTAATACTGAATCAAAATGTTGATAGCTATAAAGTCCGGAACGGGAACAAACGTTGAACACCTTCAAGTGTAACACTTCACTGTTAACTTTAAAATATCACTACTAACTTCGATCACTAGCTAAATTACTTTATAATTAATATCGGTAAAAATTTATTGACTATTTATACATAAATATGTTCTGACGTAAGCAAAAACAACTGTAAAAGATTTTATTCTTATGTATACAAAAAGTGTATACAAAATGTTATAAAATATGATTAATAAGCAAGTTTCAGAAAAATGCAAAATTGCAATAGCATTTATTTCTATGCAATCAAAATAATTGCATAGCAAATTGCTTTTGGAAGCAGTTAAAATCATCTTTATTTACGTTTAGATTCATGACATAAACTAAATAAAGACGATTTTCAACCATGAGTGGTTTATTTTCAAAAAAAAAAGGTTCAGGAGAAAAAGAGTAAGGAATTTATAATTTCCAACCGTGAGCCCTTACAAATCTAGTTCTATATATATATATATATATATATATATATATATATATTTATATGATAACGCCGTACTCGGTGTTATAGACGTTTTCTATAACTACACCTCTGTGTTTTCTAATCAAATTTAAATCTCACTAATTTTATTATTATGCCACGGCTAGCCCTTTATAATCTACACAGAGTGCACAACGTTACGATGATCAATTTTTCTCTTCTCCACCCTTTTTTGATTACCTATTCGTTTGAATTATAAAACGAAGTCAATTAATTTCATATAATGAAAAGAAATATTATTTACAAGTTTCGAAAAATATTAAAATACACCCTTCAATCAGTCAATATCATAAGTATTATTTATCCCAAAATTTATATGCTTTGCAATCAATCTAAAGTCACCAAAAACTACCTCTTTTTACCAAAGAAACCTAGAACGTTCTAAACTCCTTTATAATATTACGTACTTTTAACGTATGCAATGTTTGCTGTTGACTTCGTTACACTTTTATATAGATTGAATAAATTCAGTATTGAAATTTAAATAGAAAAAATATTTTAAAACTAATTAGATCTGACCTGCTACATTCGTCTATCGCTGCTCTGCTTAATTGAACCCCTCGTTTTCCATGAATTACTTCGTACTTCTTTATTTTATTTGCATTGATTCTCGCAACTCAAAATTGAACCAGAATTGTACCAAAATCGTCGACGCTGATTTAACACATTTGAAATATTCTATCGCCCAATTATCTCAATCCATTTAAAATATCCCCACATTCGAATTATCCATACATTCGAAATATTATACCATCAATTAGAATTATCATCAATTAGAATTATTATATCACATTCGAAATCCTCCACACATTTGAAGTATTCACGCATCTAAATTATTATACCATCCATTAGGAGCCGTTAAACGGCAAAAGAAGTCTTCATACTTGTAGCACTATTATCACTTGATATTTTATTATAATTATGCGTGACTTTTAATTCAGAGTGAGGCAGCTTGGCCCTTCTTGGTGTTAATATAAACTCATCCCACTTGCATGTGGGCTGGGTTTTCAACAAGTCTGTAGATATCTTAACCAATAAGGTCTTTGTATTTCATGCATTTGAAGTGGTTTCTGATGTAATATATCGGTTTCCCATGTAATAGTTATTTGCTTATAGATACTTCGTTATCTTGACCATACGTTGTTTTGTATAGATATCGCCTTTTTTATAATTGAACATAATAAATGATGTAATTTTAATTCTATTTTCGTTTATTTTACGCGTGTTTGAACTACGTTTTCTTATCAAAAATGTTTATTGTTTCCACGCACTTACACAAAGCTTTGTTAAGTTTTATCTCTCATCTTCGTATTATATTATAACTAATTAGAACACTTCTCAATGCGTGTTTAATTACCTGTACTATCCTTTTCTCTAAATACGCGTACTTTTACTGAAAGATATTCTCACTTGCATTACTTAAAATTAATAAAGGTCTATATACCGAATGTTAAATACTTGTTATTTAGCTAATGTATGAATTACCTATTTCTCTGCTAAATACGAGTACTATTGTTGTAAGATATGCTTATTTGCATTGTTTAAAACTAATTATGGTCTATATACAGGGTGTCAAAAGCTTACTATTTACATAATATCCAAATTACTTAATTTTCTGCTAAATAAATGTAGTTTTCTGCTTCCTATCGCAATTTATGGTTACTACATGACCCTTGCTATACAATACACCATTAAACAACCCCTTATCACAGCAATATATATATATATATATTATAGTGGTTTTTATATTGTTAAAAATAAAAATAAACGCAGCAATTTCAAAAGACCCTGTATAAAGGAACAAATAAAAATTACGTTCGAAATTTATATTAATTAATTCAATTTTTAAGTAACGGGTATTAAACAAACTGTACAAATAATCATTAATATTTAATAGCTTTGCTAAAAATTAAATGGTAGAAGTCAATGCCATTCATAATTAATTTAATTAGAGTTAATTGAACAATTAGGGATATAGAATAAGCATAACAGCCTGTGAAAACCCAAGGTGAAACGCATTGGTAACAAACGCTTAAAAGGAAGGTTAAAATACCATAAAAACGAAGCTCGGAGAATTATATTTAAAACGTTCATTAGGAGCGCACACCTGCAAACTTTTAAATATCACGTTCTAATAAATTCGAGCTGATAAACATGCAAATTCTACGTAGATTGGAGACGGGTAAAAGTTTTAGTAAGGAATACAAAACGCTTTATTTAAAAGTCACGTCGCTAGTCCACGTGTATTTTAGATAGCCGATAGTAAAGAATATCGATTTGTACCACTCAGACCAGATTAGAAAGGGACGGATAAAACGCATAAGTAAAAACAATGATAATAAAAGGAGGGATTTGTGAAGCGTCACTAGGTCTACGATTCGTTGAAATGTTTAGTCTAGTTTGAAACGAACAAGAGCGTAGTGTAGCGGATTATTCGGGAAATTGTATAACGAGGTATTAAAATTCGTGGAGTAAGAATGGGGTTGAGTGCAAATTTGCGAGAACGTGTTGTTGTAGAAAGTGGATTTCGGATGAAAGCGGCCAGGAGGTGGCGGCCTAAGAGTATAAATGATTTTAGAGAACGTGGTAGGGGCCCTTAAGTTTTCGACCGCTCAAACGAACATATCGCAGTATCATGAGTTGTAAGTAGTACCAAAATCAATTAAATTTATTATAAGGTGATATTCTCGTAATTAAATGCTCGGTTAAGTGTGCCGAGATTATTTTAATCGAAATATCATCTTCAATTATAAACAACTCGTGTCCCGCTTTAAATAACGTGGTTCGAAGCATTTAAAATTAAAGAAGAAATAATTTAAATGGAATTTGGAATTGGTTACATCAGGGAGGCCGCGTTTGCAGTTCAATTGAGATGGAGTTTTTCTAGTAACCGCTAGAAACGATTTGCAGAACGGACGGAAGAAATAGACGACAACATCATCCTCAAAGCAGAGATCTACTATAAACTTTCCAGGTAACGATTTGATTTGTGACTTTTTAAACTATGAATATTGGGAGAATGCTAGAGTGAAATTTCAAGGTGGTGTGTATTATTACGTATTGAACGTAATAAGTGTAAAACTTTATTATGGTAGTTAACTGAAAAGTTGAAAGTTCTATAAAGCTTTTAAACGTTCCATCAGAACATAAAAATTTTGTAAAGAGTACATGGCTTTGTTTTGTTATTTGTGTTAAAAGTATGCAAATGCATAATTACTGGGTATTCTGAGCTCATCCTACTCCAGAGTTTATTTAGAGTAAAATGAATAAATAAATTATAAAGAAGGATTTTAGCGAAGGTATTATTCAAGGCCCATTTACTCCGTGTATAATTTCTGTGTTTAATGATTTAAAAATGAAATACTAGACATTATGAAATAAGGTTTTTCTGAAGTGTAACGGGATTAATGGAATATGAACATTATTGCATTTCATGTGTAAATAGTTATAAATAAAAGCTTGTATGTTGATTGTATTTGAGGTTTTATTGCTAGAGTGTGTGTATGATTGAGAATATGCCAGTGAATTTAGATACCCAAGAGAAGATCCGAATGAGCTAGCCGGAAGCGGTTGAAGAAGGCCGTTCAACCGAGGAGGAAAGGAAAACGGGTAAGGATAATTTTTTTTTGATTAGGTAATTTTTGAAAATTTTGTGTATTGTCGAATATAAAAATTTTATAAAATTTTTGAATATATTTTTGTATCGAAATTGCTTACCCGAAATCCACGGCATAAATTTTACGCCCATAAGTGAGGCTCGATTTAGACCAGGATACACGGCAATAAATATATATATATATATATACATATATATATATATATATATATATATATATAAATAAGCAAAATATCTAATTACATTTATTCTTGTACCTTTCATTTATGCTCTTGTTTACGGAAATATGCAATTTTATATAAAGCAATTGCGAAATTTTGCAGTACTATTTTTTTTGCTAACATGCCGTTTTTTATTTAATAAAAATGTATTTTATGGTTAGCTATTAAATTAGACATTTGCAATTTTTTCAGAAAATTAAGCAAATTCGAAATCTTGCATGATAACTATAAAGAATGCATATTTGCAATTTTTCAGACAATGAACCAAATTCGTTATGTTGCTGAGAGCACTATTATTTTTGCTTACATACTGTTTTTTTTATTCATTTTAGTATTAAAACAGTACTGCAGTTATCCTAGAATTAACATTGAAAGAATTTTTTGTTGTGTAATTTAAGTACTTAACTACAAAAAATTACACACCACAAGCACTTTTTTCTTGTTCAACCAAGGCATAGGGTAAAATAAAACCTAGATTAGTTAAACTTTGTTTTAAGTAATCTGGTTGTGATTAAGTACCCAAATTTTTAAAACCAGTATTAAAACATACTACAGTTATCCTAGAATTAACGTTGTGTGTAATTTGAAATAAAATCGCACACCACAGCGTTTGTTTTTTTTTGTTGCAAGGAAGGTCTAGTCTATTACACTTTAGAAAAAAATTACAAATTTGCATCGTTTTCTGAAAAAAATTGCAAAGAAAAATTTTATATCTTTACCTTTATTCTAATGGATAAAAAATAGTATGTAAGCAAATATAATGATGCTCTCAGCAAAATAACGATAACGATCAACATTGCATTCTTTGAGCCTTGGTTTCTGCTTTACATCCCGCTAAAAAAATGTTCATAGAATATCTAGCTATCCACATTTTGATTCAGTATTAAGTTTCCAATTGCATTAAAAGAAATAAAAAAATTGAAAATCTCAACAATCTCGCAATTAACCTATATTGCATAGAAAATACTAAAATACTTCCATTTTGTTTAAGTGAAAATTTAGGAAAAAAATAAAGCCTATTAATCTGATGTTGCGTTTCTTGTAGAAGTTGATATTAATGCAACTTCCATTTTCTAAACGGAATATGCAAATCGTGATTTTGTTCAACGCATGGCATTTTCCATAAAACTTTGTTTAAAACAACTTTTATTTCAGGTGTAGAATTAATTAAAGCATTAGTATCAAAAACTAGAACGTAGTAAAACTAACTCATGACGGAGGTTTAAAATAATATTTTTAAAATTCAACAAAGACATAGAGTAAAATACAACCTAGATTAGTTAAACGTCGTTTAAAGTAAATGCGATTCAAGTGACCCTTAATAACTAATACATTAATATTGAATAAGTTTTAGATTATTGGCGAAATAATTTACTTTTCAGTAAAACTGAAAAAATTGACTTTTATACATTTAATTAATTCAAAATAACATATACTTATATATATATATATATATATATATATATATATATATATATATATATAGGTAGGCAATTGCGTTTACATTAAAAGCAGTTTGTATTTTATTTTTGATAACAGAGTTCATTACACGAGTGATGCATTGTCAGAGGAATTTTTTCATTGTCAAGGTGCTGTAATGTAGCTTACAGGTAAATTAAATTACACAACGTTATTTCTAGGATAACTGCAGTTTTAATACTGGTTTTAAAATTTGTGTACCTAATCACAACCAGAAAAGGCATTCTATTTTTGTTTTAAAGCAAGAATTAAAACTTGATACAATCAGTCGTATACTGTAATGCACTTTCAGATATTTTTTTTTTCAGTTTCAGACCTATCTACCCGATGTAAATTCAAAGCGGGTACATATTGCCTTATTACAACATCTTAACAATAAAAAAATTCCAATGATGCTCGTGACACATTTGCAGTTACCTCCCTGTATACGTTAATTTAAATTTAATTAAATATATAAAAGTCAATTTTTTTTCCAGTTTTACGGTCTTTCAGTTTTACTGAAAAAGTAAATATTTCAAATAATTTCTCGATAAATTTAATTTTGTGGTTTTGCAATTGACAACTTTAATTTTAAATATGGTATAATAATGTGTTTAAAATCTATGTGAAACTAGTAACCAGCTAATCCTACATTGCGTTGATCAATTATAATTGCTTTCAGGGTTGGGAATCCCATTCATTCATGCTGACTGAGTGGGTTTATTTATTATTCTGCTGATGTCAGCATTTCTTGCTGAATACATTTATTTTATTTTTCTGCGGAAGTCAGCATTAAATTTCCACATTACTGGGTTCATTAAATTTTCTGCAGATTTCATATTTTTACAATTGCTATCTAGACAATACCTTAGCATTAAATTCTTGCTGACATGGGTAGAATTTTCTGCTGTTCTTGTTGTTTAATATCTTTATATACTCAAGATATGTGTGTGATAATCGCTCAAACTTTATTGTCAAGTTGTAGTTGTGTTCTCTAAAACAAATCAAAAATGAAAACTTTTTTAAAATTGCCCTTGTCAGGAAAGAATAATGATAGTGGTTGGGTTAAAATTATTGAGTAGTTTATAGTCAATCCAAATAAAGTGCTGGAAAGTCGTTGGCTCTGTGAGCAGATCCACCAATTGCAACATACGACCTGATGACATCAATACACAGTATGTATTCGTTGGCTTAATATAGATTTAATTTTCTTAATGCATTTACTTGATCTAATCTTCATCTGAATTTTTTTAGTGAACAAGAATAAGAACAACCAGAAACGACCGCGAGTCAAAGATGGAAAAGACAGCTCTCACAGAACCGATAAGGTAATATTTTACCGTTCAGAGTTGGAATGAGTTAGAACTGTTCTTTATATTTGGGATGCTTGCTCATTTGGAAAACGAAGATATAAACCACTTAGATGAATTATAGTATGTTTATTCTAGAGTACATAACATTATACTTTCTAATTATATATATATATATATATATATATATATATATAAATCTTATGGTATTTCGAACGTAAATAACAATTGGAAAAGGTATGGTTGTTCAAAAAATTTTTTGGGATTGAGTTTCGTTCGGACAATTATGTGTTTATATGTAAATGAAAATCATTTGTTTATAATCGACGTTTCGGACTGTATTTAGACCATAATCATGATTCTGTAAAATTATAATACAAATAACAGTTATGCACATAGCAAGATACTTACAGAAACTTGATTTTTTTGAGATATTAAATTAACAAACATGTAGTAACTATTACATTTTAAAATTGCATAATACATGCGTCAGTTTTTTAAAATACTTTCAAGATTAACAGAAATATAAAATTAAAAGGTGTAAGTACAACAAGACGATCGGTATTAGTTTGACAACGATGAGTTTAATGTGTTATACTAAACAATTGCTAATCGTATCGAGGCCAGCATATGAGTGAGCCAACCGGCTAAACATGCCTGCAAAATCTTGGGTTACATCCATGTTAAAAAGATAGGAATAATCTGAGTCCGTCTAATGTATCTGGTAGTTGTTTCAATAAAGTTTCCAACTTAACATCTGCTAGTGCCTGTACGGAACACATAGGATTTTGGAATTTTTTATTAATGCTTTCGAGGTCTTCTTTTCCAATGATTTCTTTTACCCACATTTTGATTCAGTATTAAGTTTCCAATTGCATTAAAAGAAATAAAAAAATTGAAAAGCTCAACAATCTCGCAATTAACCTATATTGCATAGAAAATACTAAAATACTTCCATTTTGTTTAAGTGAAAATTTAGGAAAAAAATAGAGCCTATTAATCTGATGTTGCGTTTCTTGAAGAAGTTGATATTAATGCAACTTCCATCTTCTAAACGGAATATGCAAATCGTGATTTTGTGCAACTCATGGCATTTTCCATAAAACTTTGTTTAAAACAACTTTTATTTCAGGTGCAGAATTAATTAAAGCATTAGTATCAAAAACTAGAACGTAGTAAAACTAACTCATGACGGAGGTTTAAAATAATATTTTTAAAATTCAACAAAGACATAGAGTAAAATACAACCTAGATTAGTTAAACGTCGTTTAAAGTAAATGCGATGCAAGTGACCCTTAATAACTAATACATTAATATTGAATAAGTTTTAGATTATTGGCGAAATAATTTACTTTTCAGTAAAACTGAAAAAAATTGACTTTTATACATTTAATTAATTCAAAATAACATATACTTATATATATATATATATATATATATATATATATATATATAGGTAATTGCGTTTACATCAAAAGCAGTTTGTATTTTATTTTTGATAACAGAGTTCATTACACGAGTGATGCATTGTCAGGAATTTTTTCATCGTCAAGGTGCTGTAATGTAGCTTACAGGTAAATTAAATTACACAACGTTATTTCTAGAATAACTGCAGTTTTAATACTGGTTTTAAAAATTTGTGTACCTAATCACAACCAGGAAACGGCATTCTATTTTTGTTTTAAAGCAAGAATTAAAACTTGATACAATCAGTCGTATACTGTAATGCACTTTCAGATTTTTTTTTTTCAGTTTCAGACCTATCTACCCCATGTAAATTCAAAGCGGGTACATATTGCCTTATTACAACATCTTAACAATGAAAAAATTCCAATGATGCTCGTGACACATTCGCAGTTACCTCCCTGTATACGTTAATTTGAATTTAATTAAATATACAAAAGTCAATTTTTTTTCCAGTTTTACGGTCTTTCAGTTTTACTGAAAAAGTAAATATTTCAAATAATTTCTCGATAAATTTAATTTTGTGGTTTTGCAATTGACAACTTTAATTTTAAATATGGTATAATAATGTGTTTAAAATCTATGTGAAACTAGTAACCAGCTAATCCTAGATTGCGTTGATCAATTATAATTGCTTTCAGGGTTGGGAATCCCATTCATTCATGCTGACTGAGAGTGTTTATTTATTATTCTGCTGATGTCAGCATTTCTTGCTGAATACATTTATTTTATTTTTCTGCGGAAGTCAGCATTAAATTTCCACACTACTGGGTTCATTAAATTTTCTGCAGATTTCATATTTTTACAATTGCTATCTAGACAATACCTTAGCATTAAATTCTTGCTGACATGGGTAGAATTTTCTGCTGTTCTTGTTGTTTAATATCTTTATATACTCAAGATATGTGTGTGATAATCGCTCAAACTTTATTGTCAAGTTGTAGTTGTGTTCTCTAAAACAAATCAAAAATGAAAACTTTTTTTAAAATTGCCCTTGTCAGGAAAGAATAATGATAGTGGTTGGGTTAAAATTATTGAGTAGTTTATAGTCAATCCAAATAAAGTGCTGGAAAGTCGTTGGCTCTGTGAGCAGATCCACCAATTGCAACATACGACCTGATGACACCAATACACAGTATGTATTCGTTGGCTTAATATAGATTTAATTTTCTTAATGCATTTACTTGATCTAATCTTCATCTGAATTTTTTTAGTGAACAAGAATAAGAACAACCAGAAACGACCGCGAGTCAAAGATGGAAAAGACAGCTCTCACAGAACCGATAAGGTAATATTTTACCGTTCAGAGTTGGAATGAGTTGGAACTGTTCTTTATATTTGGGATGCTTGCTCATTTGGAAAACGAAGATATAAACCACTTAGATGAATTATTATAGTATGTTTATTCTAGAGTACATAACATTATACTTTCTAATTATATATATATATATATATATATATATATATATATATTACTCATATTTAGACCAGGGTAGAAAATTAAATAATCACATCAAATAATTTTAATCACCGTGTATAAGGAATTTCATTAAATAATACGCGTTATTAAAACCTTGAAGCATAAATAAACTCGGTCGTTTCAGTAAAAATAAGAAATTTAAATTATTGATAAGACGCTTTATATCAAAAGAAGCAGTATTGAAAAGCTCTGCGTGTAATGTAATTATTCTAAACAAAGAGAAATTACGTGCAAAATTTATCTTATTAACTCTATTTCGAGTAACCGGTATTAAACAAAGTGTACACATAATAATTAATATTTAAGTTGTATTCGCTAAAATGAAAGGATAGAGATCAATTTAATTGGAGTTAATTAAACCGTTAGTAACATATAATACCTATAAAAACTTGTGAAAATCCCCAAGATTAAAATACCACGGAATAAGGCTCTGAGAATTAATATTATATTTGAACACCTGCGTAGTTTAAATGTCACATTCGGCGTAAAGTTTGCAGATAATTAATGTTTCAAAGAATCTTGGGAAAACGTCGCATAATAGTTACGAGAATTGCTAAAGCTGGGTTATTTCACACTCCGATGTGGACTAAAATAATCGATAATAAAGAATATCAATTTGCACCAATACGAACAGGTTAGAGAAGGAAAGAGAAATGCGTCAAGCAAAGACACATATTGTAAAAGGCGGATTTAAGCAACGCCACGAGGGTCACAATTAGGTTGAAAATAGGATGCAAATATCAGAGGTAGAACAACAATTTCTGTACAAAATTAATTAGTTTTTCTCGGACATGCTTGCGTGCCGTGTGGAAATTTTCTGAGATTTAAATGGGGCGAGTGAAAATTCGTAAAAATCGACGCGAGCGACAGACTGGGAACATAAATGAGAAATTCTTTAGAATTACCCGTTTTGGGGAACAGACCGACAGACAGGCTTTTTGCTATATATACCGAGATGAATATAAACAAGCCCTCTTAGACTCTTAGACTTTTGACGATTCGATGCGTTAAAAGCTCGTACATCCGCGACTTGATTGAAGATGTTAAACAGTGCATTTTAGTTTGATAAAATAAATTAAAATTTTGCTCGTATATTTTAGTGATTCAAAATAGTTGGTTATTTACGTGCTAACATGAATGTACTTCAGTGCACTTAGATACAAGGTAATAAAATTTAGTTTCACTGTACCAATTAGCAAAATTTACAACGACAAATGTATACACAAAAGTAGGCAGTTTTGGCGTATATTGGTGAAAGAAGTAGGAAGTTATTTGCTATTTTTCGGGGGTGTTAATAATTAAATGGTTCAAATACGTGTCTGGATCCACGAAACAAGGGTCAGATATACATAGATGAGTTCCGGAAAAGCCCAGAAATAAATGGTGATGGAGAAAATTTTAAAAGCGTAGAGAATCAGAAGCCGTAAATATAATCCTGTTGAATGGTGTGATTAACTAAAGAAACGATACTTTGAAGCTACGAGGACAGTAACCTTCAGGTAAATTATACTATTTTGTTTGACATTTTTGTGTGTGTTGAATAACTTTATAATTGATTTACTTTAAATGGACATTAGTGAAATTGTACTAAACATAAAATTTTAATTTTAAGATGAAATTTGCTTGTTGAAGTAGAAAGGGTATTTAGTTTTGATGTTCGGTAATATGATGAAAATTTGGGTATGTCTTTGAGCTCAATTAGACGAACCTGGTTAATTAACGTAAAGGGGTGGTAGATGCTCCTTTATACTCAGACTCCGGTCTGCTTATATTGTTATATTAATTAGTAGGCATCCAACAAGGACTTTAATTTTGGATGCACATTAAAAGGATAATAAAATTAATCTTGAAATTCTTTTGAAAACTGAAATTTATGCTGAGTTTTAATTTTGAAATTTTAATGTACTCTGAATATTGATGTAAATAGAGTTAACGTTGATGTTTTGGTAGGAATGTGTTGTTTTTTATGAATGAGGAGGTTTATAACATTAGGTGAGCAGCCGAGGCGAAAAGAGGATCACAGCCGTTTATGACGCCCAATCTGTGGGACTAGAATTTTTTTGTTGAAAGGACCCAGTTCCCGCATTCAAAGGAGGATATCACAGCAATATATATATATATATATATATATATATATATATATGTATGTATGTATTTTATAAATTACAATAAAGAAAAGTCCATCAGCACATAAAATAATCTTTTAATTCTTCTTCATTTTCTCTAATAAGATGTTCTTTGTCTAACACATTGAAACGAATTTTCCTAACTGGGCTCAGCTAGCCTCACGCATGGGCGCTAGTGAAACAATTGCCCCTCGTTGGTTTTTTGTATCACTAAAGCACCAACCCTACATTGGGTGTCAGCAAAACGAAGTCTTCCGACGTAACTAGGGGTCTATTCCTTGGGTAGAGCTATGAGCAATGGGGGGGTAAGTCGAAACCTGTTGGGGGTCATACTCAAACTAAAACAAATAGGCGCCACCAAGTCCGGATTGATTCATGTTAATGGCATGGCATATTTCTAAGGGCGGACGTGGAGACCCAAAGAAAAAAAAGATCGCCTTCGCTGACAAAAACCTGTATTAACAGAATAAGACGTTGTTCCTGTAAGAAAGTGTAATAATTAAATCAACATAGAAAATTGGAACACTGTTTGTGTCCCGCAAATATGCCTAAAAAAAATATAAAAATAATATTTTCTGTATAAGGGCAGCATGAAAATTCAACTCCTAAAGATATCAATTTTCGGCGGTTAGGTTTGATCACACTTGATCAAAATAAAAAACTTTAAGCTTGGATTAATAATTTACTAGAAAGAATCTCTTTATCTTTAAATAAAATTCAATGCAACAAAATTAAAAAAATTACTTGAATTACTTTGTAAATTTAACATAAGGTTTATCAACCCTATTCATGATCAAATACATTACAACAAAGTGTAACTTGTTACACCAATATTTTCTAACCCACTCAGATCTGTTTAGGTCAATTACATTATAGAAATTAAAATACAAATTTTTCTCTTTAAGTTCGAAGTACTAATTTCAGTTTAAAATGAAAATGTTCACAAAAATATTCTTGTTTTCAAAGTCGGTAGTGACGCAGTGTTAAGCATCTGCCATCACGGATACATGTGTCAACAACATATTTCAAACAAACAAGTGATTTAATTACACCTGTTATTGTAACTAACAGATTATATTCTTACAAAATCAAGTGAGTGAATTTTAAATTTAATACTGGGAATTCCAGCTTAGCAATAGTTGAAGCAAATAACAAATACGCACTTCTACACATCGAAACAAAATAGCGTGCTTCCTGAATGAAACACAAAAGAATTTCTTAAAGCTACTACGAACCAAACAAAACTGCTTTCCAAGACTGGATTAGGAAGTGCATCACCATGCGGCATTTATTGCTTACATTCTATCAACGTAGCATCTCGGCTCGGAGCAACAAACGATCTTCTATTAATTAGATCAGCTTTCCATCCTCTAAATACACATGGTAAAATGAAGTGGTTTTCTTAACGTCGATTCTCGTATTCAAAGTACTAACTGCATCGTAAATTGTAAATTAAATTCTTATCGCTTAAATTTTGTTGCCTACATTCATGTCGTTTAGATTCTCATCGCCTAAATTTTGTTGCGCTAAACAAATTTTTCAAATTAAATAAGATAATAAAGTGTATACTTTACCAACCGTTATTCTAAAAATGTGCTCACTCATTCAAACCGACCCGCAGGTCACTGGCCATCGTCCTCGTATACATCCTGCTCTTTCTTCTACCTATGGCCGAGTGCTTAACACGCGCTCTCGGACGATCGGAGGGTCCAAGGGGGGAGGTTGTCACACCTCTAAGCGTCTTTGCGACTGGCTGTGGAATACACCGACATCCAAAACAAATAGACTAACGAATCAAGATGCTGTTTCAATGTAATAATTTAATTGTTAAACGTATTACGACTTTACTTAATAAATGTGTTTTATTATTTTCGTACCTTTAATGAAGAGATTTATCAACTCGAAAATAAAACTGTTACAACATCTTTGTATTGTTCGCGTATTGTCGCAGCGTTTTCTATGTAGTCCAACTTTCGCCTTTCTTGCATCCATTTCCTCTAATTCCAGCAGTCTTTTTCTCCCACTTACAGCGTACGACGTGCATACTGGGGGAAATTTCCTTTAGCGTAAACGGATAGTTTACAGCCAATATTTACGCGTTGTCGTACAACCTCTGGGCGAATGTTAGGCGTATTTATCAACCTCAGTTACCAAATGACTATTTCTTTTGGAATTGTAAAATATGGCGTTGCAGATTGTGTAAAATATGCACTACCTGCTTTAATGTAGCACTTGTGTAAGATTTTTATTTTATCTTGGCTGTCCTCCTCCTCTACAATCTCCAAATAATTTACAGGTAAATTGTTAAAGCTAAAAGTTGAAAGCACATACTTTATCAAATTTTCCCTTTCCTCTGGTTTTTCGGACAACTTAATTTGCAAACCACTCAATTTCTTTGTATTGCTATTTCCCCAATACACGTACTGTAGTAGGTTATTAGACACTAAACAGTAGCTATGTTGTAGCTTGTTCGATAGCTTATTCCACATTTTGGCAAGTGGTACCGAATACATTAGCGTCTTTAGGAAGTATAACTTACTATCTTCCAATAAGGTTAAACAGTCTTTTTTAGGACTTATACACCCGTTCCGCATTGACATAGTTTCCAATTGTACAGTTGTAGATTCTCGTCTCCAATCGCATAATACCACGTTCTTTAGCCGAACTAGACGTGACTGTTTCCGTTAAACATGCATCTGGACAACGTAAAAAATCTAGTATATGATTTCCAAGTTTTTTATTAACACCGGGACTTGTTATCTGACACACAAATTTGTTGTATGTCTTAATTCTTGCATTGCTTGTTAGCCATGTTAAACAATCGATTCACACAGTTTTATCGTTGTCAACTATAATATTGCGGTTTTCTTCGTATTCGCCCTTGTACCATAAGTTATGGTTTGTAGTTAAATAATTACACATCTCCATCTTGCTAAACATGCCTGCAAAATCTTGGGTTACATCCATGTTAAAAAGATAGGAATAATCTGAGTCCGTCTAATGTGTCTGGTAGTTGTTTCAATAAAGTTTCCAACTTAACATCTGCTAGTGCCTGTACGGAACACATAGGATTTTGGAATTTTTTATTAATGCTTTCGAGGTCTTCTTTTCCGATGATTATTTTTACCCTCTGGCCCATCTTGTTAGTGCTTTCCAGAGAAAACAGAAGCTTAGCTTTAACACCAGGCCTAGCGGAAACAAATCGGTCGAACTTTCTTCGTAGATAGCTGTTAAATACACCACAAATTTCTTTTAGGATAAACATCCTTTTCCGTCATATCGCTTACATTCTCTTGTTTAGGAACAGTTTTGGTATCCGTCCTAGGTCGGATTTAATCCGACCTAGGTCGGACTGGGCAGGGGTGCGCATCGACATATGTCCGGATATATGTCGGATATAAGTAGAATGTTAGGTTAGAGTGAAATTGCCTTATAAGGTGAAATTGCCTCATAGGGTGAAATTGCCTCATAGGGTGAAATTTCCTCATAGGGTGAAACTGCCTCATAGGGTGAAATTGCCTCATAGGGTGAAATTGCCTCATAGGGTGAAATTGCCTCATAGAGTGAAATTGCCTCCGCCAGTATTGGTTAGCATGGTTAGGAATTATATAAGAAAACGAAGTAGTCGATACAGTAAAGAAGCTTTAGAAAAAGCTATAGAAGAAGGTCGACTGGGTAAATCAAGTATTTACTCCATCAGTAGAAAATACCAAATACCGAAAGAGACGTTAAGCTATCGCCGCAAATAGCAACAAAAGCAGGTACACACTTGAAGCAATATGGAAACTGCGAAACAAAAAATTACAATACCTATACAGAATTATGATAACTTTGCTATTGCTAGTGCAAAAGAGGATGGTAAACATGGTCCATTGTTCCCGTCTAAATATACAAGCTATATTTGCGGGACCATCGAGTTGTGGAAAAACAAACGCTTTAATATCTCTGATCTTGCACGAGAATGGGCTTAGATTTCAAAATGTCTATGTATTTTCGAAAAGTTTATATCAACCGAAATACGAATTGTTAAGAAACGTTTTTACACCATTAAAAGAAGGAATTGGGTACCATGAGTTTGAAAATTACGTTGATTTGATTGAACCTGGGATAGCAAATAAGATTCAATTATGGTTTTTGATGATATACCTGCAAACGAACAAAGCAAGAACACACAGTTTTTTTCGTTTGGGATGCATAAAGCAATAGATTCATTCTGCCTATGTCAAACGTACGCTAGCGCCTTAAAGCATAGACTCAGAGATAACGCTAATGTAATCGCATTATGGAAACAAGATGACACAGACCTTCGCCATATCTTTCTTGATCATATAAGCGGTGACATGACATATCCAAAATTTAAAGATATGTGCTTGCAGTTTTGGGGTGGTGGTGAGTCAAAACATAATTTTATAACTATTGTGAAAGATTTTGATATCGATAAAGGACGGTATCTGAAGAATTTCGATGAGTATATAAATATTTGATATTATCCAAAAAATAGTTAATTACCATCCAGAGTCTGATGATGACGGACGTTAAGAATTTTATCGCAAATAAACGTAATCTTCAGTTAATTCAAGTAGCTGTACGAAAAAAGTTTGTTGCATACAGAAAGGGGGACACTATATCTCAGCAAAAATTCAAAGAAGCTCATAAACAATTGATCGATCCCTTGCAAGTAACCGCTTCCCAGTTGCAAGCAATCACCAAAAAAATCCCCATACCTACAACGAAGGTTAAAGTCGAAGACATGGAAGCACCTATAAAGAAAATTAAACAACTCGTTCCAGAAGAACCGTTCCATCTTTACTATGCGGACGTGTTAGCTAGAGACGAAGACGAAAATATCGACAAATCAATTTATGGAGTAAAGTATAATACTGAATCGGTTTCAGTGCGCGATGTGTTATACTTATAAAGAAAGTATAGAATGGTGCTTTGCAGCGATCCTAGCAGTAAAAAAGGCGACTAACTTTTTCAACCAACTACAAGAATAGCAGTAGCGCAGAGAAGGAGTATGCATGTATTATACAGCGCACTGTTACTATAAAATATGTTAGTTTACGGGTAGCTCGAACGTGTAATTGATCACGACTTATAGCTCCCTCGGAAGTTTAAAAATTCTGAGACCATTGTCGTTTGAAAAATGTTTGGAAATTATCAGAATGGGAGAGGGTCGAGTATAAGTTAGATGGATGATTGACCGAGTTTTTTCTAACTTTTACGAGGGAATCGGAAGTGAACAGACATCGAGCATCTAATTCTCTATTTGGGTGGTAACGAGTACTTGCCGGCTCTAGAAATAATTACGTGCTACCGACCGTTATGTGGAAGATTTGGTTCTAGGAAATAAGCAACCTACGAAAGTACGGAATACTTGGTATAAATACTAATTGGTTTAGTGACCGCGCTTTTCCACTCTTCGAATGTCCTCGGCAATCTTCGATTATTTCCAAAATGTATATATATATATATATATATATATATATATATACATACCATGGCGCTATTCATGGAAGCTGGTCGAAGAAAAATGTAATCCAAAAATATTTTTAATTGCAACTCTTGTGGTACTTCCTATACCTGGAAAAATGCTCTCAAACGGCACCAGAACAAATGTGGTGTAACATCGTCCACGGTTACGCTTATACATCCGTCAGCAGCAAAGTACTTAAACTGTGGGTCTTGCGGTATCGCTTTTACGAGAATGGACAACTTACTGCGGCACAAGGAAAAACAGCATGGCATGTCATTAAGCCGTAAACGTTCAGCTCCGCCAGATGTTAAAGGGTCTTGTACAAAACAACCACAAATTCTGTGTAAAGTATGCGATTTCGAAATGGAAAAGACTACCTATGGAGCAACAGACATAAAAATGCAACAGTTACCGCTACTGGCGAAGACGGTGTAGAAATGGTTAGCACAGCGTTTAACAACCGTATGGCTAGCTATCGCATAAAGAACGCCAGTGTCGACGATGGAGTGTCCGAGTTTCTTTGGAAGCAGAAAGAGCGGTTTATTCGATTAATTAATGAAAAAAGAACACAAAATACAGCAATAAAAGCTAATTGCGAACTCTACAACGTCTACACAAAAATGGGAGAAGCGACTACCGCTGTGAAATTCTTTAACACAAAAAATATGGTTATAATGTCTTCTAGTAATCTGGAAAATATGTACGAGGTCTTAAGCGAAACCATGAGAACAAAATCATGCGAATTTGAAACACGTGGGTCCGGTTGGTCTTTGGAAAAGGTGCTCTATTAAGAAATAAATATTAATAAGTATAAGCCAATGTGAGAAGTTCTAGGTTAAGAATAAAAAAATTGTGAATATATATTTAAAAATGTGGTTTACAAAATTTAAACTGTATTAGTAAAAATTGTCGGTAATAAAAAGTTTTAAGAATGCTTTTCAGATTTTCTAAACAAATTTGATGTATCGCATGACTAAAAAATTTATAAGAACGGTCAGAAATCGTTGCGGGTAAAAAATTTTCAAATGAGGGTAGCTCGGGGGGGGGGTGCAATCTCAAAAATTGCTAGAAATTCAGATAGCTGAGAAAAATCTAATATTAATTGATACCAAACAAGATAGATTTATCTAGAAAGATGAGCTAAACAAGATAGAAAGTATGTTATGACATTAAAAGCGATTAGTGGTGCGGTGGCGGTATGCTCGCTAGAGAGTATGTGTGTAAAAGGGTAAGGGGTGGTCCTATTTTAAATCTGTTTACAGATTCGTATTTTGCGTAAAATTCTAGACTCATTTGATGTGTCGCATGGCTAAAAAATTTTATAAGGATGGTCATCAGAAATCGCTGCAGGTAAAAAATCTTAAAATGAGAGTAGCTCTCTGGGGGATGATGCTATCTAAAAAAAATCATAGAAATTCGGATAGCTGAGGAAAATCTAATATTAATTGATACCAAACAAGATAGGTTTATCTCGAAAGATGAAATGGCTACTCGAAGAAAACTATTTGGTTCAGAATGTTAGCGGTAAAAAAATTTTAAAATTGGGGTAGCTCCCTGGGGGATGATGCTATCTAAAAAATTCCTAGAAAGTCAGTTAGCTGAAAAAAATCTAATATTAATTGATACCAAACAATATAGATTTATCTTGTGGGTGGAAATGTGGAGAAAAATTTATCTCGCGGGTGAAAAGAAGGCGGGTGTGAGGTAATCGAAATGGTTGATGTGGGGTGTCCGAGCAAGGAGGGGAGCAAGGAGGTAGCAAGAGGGAAATTCCTCTCCTCAGATCCTCCTTATGGGAATTTACATGTAAATTTGGTCCAGATGTGTGTGGAAATGAGGATGCTGGTGGAAATGTGGTCCCAGGATTCCCAAAAACCCTCTACTAATAGTTTTCCAGGAAATCCTTTCGCACAATTAACATTAGTTGAGAATATTGCAAAACCAATACCTGTAGTTGCTTATAATTATCATCAGGTTTAAATACAGTTATCTTTTTTTTGTCATTAGGTTTCCAGCTTCAAATTGGTTGGACGCGTACCTCCATTGATATCTATTCTGAGCTAACCTACATAGTTCCCTGAAATTCCCACAGTCTACATCTTTCACTATCTATGTGCAATAGTCTAACCTAGGTCTACTTCTACTTCTCTTTTTTCTTATCTCTGCTTCTAAATTATTCCGCACTATTCCCTCTCCTAATTTTTACTGTTTTCCAGATATTTCTTTCTTTCCCTTCCATTTCTAGAGGCTCTTTGTTCTTAACTTTGTCTGTCCAGGATATCTGCATCATACGTCGGTAGCATTACATTTCAAAGGCTTCTATCTTTTCCCCGTCCGTTTCTCCTACTGTCCATGTTTTACAGCTATACAGTGCTGTGCTCCACACATATGTTTTAAGCAATCTTTTCCTTGTTTCTATGTTTGTTGTCTTTGAACACAATAATTCCTTTTTCTTGTTAAATGTAGCACGACCTCGTGCTAATATTTGTTTTATATCTTTTGTGCTTTTCCCATCTTGCGGTATTTGGCTTCCTAGGTAACAGAAATCCTTAGCCTCTTGTAAGTTTGCATTACCTATTTGTATTCTAGTTTTTAATTTATTTTTCCCTCCTTGGCATACTAGTACTTTAGTTTTATTTCTGTTAGTTTCGATACCGTACCTCTCAGTTAGAACTGTTTCCATTTCAATAAGAGCAGCTTCTAACTCTTCCTTGGTAGATGCTAATACTGCTATATCATCTGCAAATCTAAGCATATCAATCTTTTGTCCTTGCATAATAATTCCAAAACTCTTCTTGCATTTGACAGTATTCATTGCGTCTTTAATGTACAAGTTAAAAATTAATGGGGATAAGGCACACCCATTTCCTAATATTTAGTTCTCTATGTCCCTGCTCTAATTCTATATCTGCTATTTGCTCTTTATGTTAGCTATGTACCATCCATCTATACCTAAAACTCATTCTAATCTTTTTGAGTATTTTGAACATTTTTTTCCATTTTACATTGTCGAATGCTATTTCCAGTTTTCCAAACCCTATATACACGCATTTCCTTTTTTCTATTGTTTTCTACACTATCACCTTCAGAGCTAATATAGCCTTCCGTGTTCCCCTGTTTCGACTGAACCCCCAAATTGATCTTCTCCTAGTACTTCTTCAGCTCGTTTTTCCATTCGGCTTTGTACAATTCTAGTTAATATTTTTGACACGTGTGCTGTCAAACTTATTCTTTGAAAATTTTCACATCTATCAGAGTCTCTCTTTCTTTTGGTATAGTGACTATGATGTTACGTTCGAAATCTTTGGGTATCTTGCCTGTCTCATACATATACCTTACAAGTTGGAAGATATGTTCTGTTACTGCTAGTCCAGCGGCTTTTAGAGTTTCTGCTTGCACCTTATCTGCACCCAGTGCCTTACAATCTTTAAGACCTTTTAATGCTAATTCAAACTCATCTCTAAGTATAGAATATCCAAGTCATGCTTTTCAATGCCTGATTCTCGTTCTAATGCTGTTAGTTCTTCTCCTGCATATAAATTTCCTATATATTCTTGCCATCTATCCAATTTCTCTACATTTTCTATAATGACGTTCCCTCCCGCGTCTATTATATTTTTGCTATATGGTTTTATATCCCTAAAATTCATTCTAATTAGTTTACATGCTTCGTCTGTCTTTCCTATTTCCATTTTAGTTTGTACCTCTTTGCACTTTTCATCAATCCATTGTTCTTTAGCTTTCTCGCATTTGTGAATGATTTCCCATTTTATGGCTTTATATCTCTGCTTACCTGTTTCATCTGATCTATTTTTGAGTTTTCGTCTTTCTTCTATTAGATTCAGGATAGCCTTTGTTATCCATAGTTTCTTATTTTCTTTTTATGTATATCCCAAAATTTCTCTGACCGTCCTGTCTAAGCTGGGTTTAATGTTATTCCATTCTGTTTCTACTTCCTTAGTATAAAAAATTTTCCCGATATCCTTCAGCAATTCTTTTGATTTTCTTTCAAATCTTTCGTGGATATCTTGAAACGTATTATTCAAAGGCCTACTAAAACACTACTTTATTAACACCATACTTCAAGTTAGGTGTCTGCAAAACGAAATCTTCCGACGTAACTAGGGGTCTATTCCTTGGGTAGAGCTATGAGCAATGGGGGTAAGTCGAAATCTGTGGGGGTCACACTCAAACTAAAACAAACAGGCGCCACCAAGTCCAGATTGATTTATATTAATGGCATAGCAAATTTCTAAGGGCGGACTTGGAGACCCAAAGAAAAAAAGATCGCCTTCGCTGACATACAAACTTGTCTTAACAGAATAAGACACTGCTCCTGTAAGAAAGAATATAGTTAGGTTACCTAAAAAAAATGGGAACACTATTTGCGTCCCTCAAGTATATCTAAAATGCATAGAGAATATTTCTTACATAATGGAATCATAAAATTTAACTCTTTCTGTGTTTTGTCTATCAGGTCTGATCAAACCAGATCAGAATAAAAACTTTAAATGTAGATAATTAATTTACTAGAAAGAATTTTCTTTGTTTCAGTAAATAAAATTTCATGATAATTAAATAAAATAAATATGTGATATTCTTGCAAAATTGTTGTAAGGTTTAACAACTGATCCTTACTCAAATATATAACACTTCAGTGTAACTAACAATATTAAGTTTCTTTATAACCCAACCAGATCTGTGTAGGTCACTTACAAATGAATATATGAAATTTTCTCATTAATTTAACAAAATTAAAATTAGTTTGAAGTTAATAGAATCACCAAGATATTCTCTAATTTTATCAAAAGTGGCAGTACTGTAATGTTAAACATCTGTTAGCCATTATGCAATTGTTGACGGCATTGTTCAAATAAACAGGTGACGTAATAGCAGCTGTTAATTTACGTTGTAGCCATATGTAGTCACATCTTTACAAAACTAAGTGAAATCAAATTTTGATACTGGGGAAAACCAGCTTAATTACAGGTAAACTGAATAACAATTTTGTACATCTAACAAACAAAACGAAATAATGTACTTTCAGAAGGAAGTACTGAGGAAATTCTTAATTCTATTACGAACCCAAATACCGGCTGTCGTCCTTGGTTGCAATGGAAACAACTTCGCAGAGCGGGCCTGCTGTTAAATATGTTTGTTTTCCATGCTTTATTACAGATGCAAGAGCGAAGCGGATTTCTTACTTTGGTTCACGGCATCTTTTATTCACAGCGTACTCCTCCGTTGTCTAATTTTATTTCAAAGTGGTCGTGCGGTTTTCTAATTTATCGTTGCAATTTCTGACGTATTGTTGCTTTTCTAACGTATGGTTGCTTTTCTAAGGTATGGTTGCTATTTCTAACGTATGGTTGCTAGCGCGTTACTCAGGAAGTGCTTCACCAAATCAAAGCGACCCGGAGGTCACTCGTCATTCTCTTCGAATGCATCTTCACGCTGCCCTAAACTATCGACGAGTGCGCTCGCCGCGCTCCTGCAAGGTGGGAGGATCATAAGTGTGGTTCTCGAACCTCTCACGCGCGCGCTAGTGGCTTGTGGATTTGCACCGAACTCCGAAACAAATAGACTACTAATCCTAGATATAGCAATACTATAAAAATTTGATTGTTACTTGAATCTTTATATTAGTTAATAAAGGTATTTCAATATTCATGGTACGTTTAATGAGTATGTTCCTTTACTGCTAAAATAAAATTGTTACACTACCCTTTCCTAAAAGAAAAAATTTTTTTAAGAAAACTCTAAATATAACAAATACAAAAAATTTTTATAACAATACTAGCCTTTCCTACCTTCCTAACTAACTATGCAATTTTATAAATTTATTCAAATGGGGGGGACAAATATTTACAAATGAGTGTGTTGGTAACTACGCGTACCTGACGTCCATCGGGAGACAAAATCGGGGAGTCACAATCGGTAATAATCAAAATTGGGAGGGGGTCAAATTAGAAAGTCAAACACTCCACGGGACAAAAAAATTCAAATTTACAATATTTCCTGACTTGAGATTCTTACTTCTAACAAGGCTAATATTTCTTACCTCTAACCAAACACTTACAACTTACTTCTAATTTCAAAAAAAACTTCACTTCCAGGAGCTCATTTAGCTCTATCTACAAAAAAAAGGAATGCTTCCTCATCAAGACAGCATAACTATTCAAAACATCATCACTACACGGTGATAATCAAAAGTAAGACCCTACTAATAGGTCTATATTTAAATACCATCATCACAAAGTGATAATCAAAACAAAGGTGACCTAATCAAAAGGTTACTCATCAAATGCAAATACAAAGTATCATCGCTTCATCGTAAAGAGATGATCAAAACAAAGGTAACCCAGCCATAAGGTTACTCACAAAATTCAAATTCAAAAATATTATCATCACAAAGTGACAATCAAAACAAAGGTAACCTAACCAAAAGGTTACTCACAAATCTCAAATACAAAATATCATCACTTCATCGCAAAGGGATGATCAAAACAAAGGTTACTCAACAAATTTAAATACAAAACATTATCACTTTATCGCAAAGAGATAATCAAAACTAAGGTAACCTAACCATGAGGTTACTTATCAAATGCAAGTACAAAACTGGGCCAGTCAGGGCTGTACTATCCTACACCCTACTGAATATCCTATCACTAATTTCTAACAAACAACTGATCTCATTAGTGATGGACCAAACGGTGAGACTCACCAAACCAACTTTGACCTTATCAAATCAAAGAACTTCTAATGGTCAAAAGGAACAAGGGAAAGAATAATCTAATATTCTCTCTACCTGGATATGTAGAAATCAGGACCAATAATCAAATAGCCCATCTACTTCTACATAGTAAGGATATCTGTCAAAGACATCCTCCAAACACATCTCTGAGCAACGCGCGAGCAAAATGTCCAGCGTGCACACTAAGGCACACCTCAAACCTACAAAACTTACAAAATCTCAAACCACTTACTTCACTTCTCAAACAAAATACTCAATATTAGTGGACCGACACTAAATCAGAATCAGAACAAAACAAAACGAACCACTACGTCATTACTTAATATCAACAAGATGATCGGATCTGAATTAATCGTCAGGATCATCATTTTCATTTGGATATGATGCATCAACTGGTTTCAAGTCCTTTACGTGCCATTTCCCTGCTTTTGTCCCATCTTCGTTCTCTAACTCATATACTAAATTGGAATGTTTTTTCCGAACTTTACTCATAACGAACTTAGGGGCTAACTTAGCGGAAAATTTATCACTCGCACTCGAGAGGACCTTATTAGCTCTCCAAACACTTTCTCCGACTCGGAATGAAATGTCTCTTCTCCTAAGATTGTAGCGTTTACTTGAACGTTGGTAAGCTACATGCAAATTTTCACGGACATTTCCAAAAATATCAAACAAAGGTTGACGATCCAAAACATAAGAAGGTCTACTACTGGAGACAACATCAACATCTTCACCCGGTATAAAATTATCATTATAAGCTTTTCCACTTAAAGGTACTTGACGACCAAAAACTAAAAAATTTGGCGAATAGTTGGTGGACTCATGTTTTGCTGAGTTGATTGCGTATTGGATCTTTGATATCTCCATATCCCACGTATCATGTTCTTCTACGTATGAACGGATTGCTGTACCAACTGTCTTATTGATTCTTTCCACAAAATTGCATTGAGGAGCATAAACAGCATTATCCAAATCTTTTGAATTTCGTACCTTGCACACAAAGCTTTAAAAATACGTCCAATTAATTGTGGACCATTATCACAAATGACAAACTGTGGTACTCCGTAGACAAGAAATACTTTTTCCTCCAAAATTTCTCGATCAAATGTGCCGTGGCACTACGTAAAGGTTGCAAAATCGAATACTTCGAGAACCAATCACCAACAACTAAGAGCCATTTATGTCCGCGTTTGGAACGAGGAAACGGACCCATCAAATCTAATGCAATGGTTTGGAATGGTAGTCCAACCTCTTTCTCCTTTCCCATCATCCCAAGGGGACCTTTATTGGGTGGTTTTTGAGCACCGCAAATCAAACATTTTCTACAAAATTTACGTACGTCAAAGATCATCTTTGGCCAATAATATAATTCTTGAACACGAGACAAAGTTTTAAGGAACCAAAATGTCCTGCTGAAGGGGGTCATGACATGATTTAATGACATCTAAACGCTGAGACTTTGGCACTAAGTGTTTCCACTCTACGACATTCGCCGAATGCGGTAATAGGGAAGGTATAAACTTATAAATAAACCCATCTTCTACTTTCCATTGTGGGTAGCTTTTCGGTGACAACAAAATTTTCTTTCTCAAAGATTCATACCACAAGTCTACTGTATCAAGTTTAATCTCTACTAAATTAACTTCTGGATTTTCTAAAGGAACACCACGACTAAGACAATCTGGAACTATATTGAACTTTCCTTTTCTATGCACCAAATCAAATGAGTGTTGCCTTAATCGAACTGACCATCTGGCGAGTTTTCCAGTTGGATTCTGAAGATTACTCAACCAAAGTAACGAAAAATGATCGGTGACAACGGTGAATCGAACTCCTTCTACCCACGGACGAAATTTCTCAATTGCAAAAATAACCGCTAAACACTCTCTTTCAGTGGTGGAATAATTGCGCTCAGTACGGCTCAGGGTTTTGCTTGCGTACGAAATTACACGCTCTTCTCCGTTTACATTCTGAATCAACACAGCTCCTAACCCAGTGTTGCTTGCGTCACACTCCACAATAAAGGGTGCCGAGTAGTCTGGCTGCGAAAGAAGAGGTGCAGAAACTAATGCTTGCTTGATCAGCACAAATGAATTTTCTGCTTCCGCACTCCAGTTCACAGTTTGACCTTTTTTTCTTACTTTTTATGAGGTCATTAATAGGCGAAACTAAAGACGAAAAATTCTTTATAAAGCGCCGGTACCAGCTGCACATTCCTATAAACCTTTTAATCTCCGTTGTGGTTTTCGGACGGGGAAAGTTAACCATGGCCGACACCTTATCGGGGTCTGTACGAAGTGAGTTAGAACCTACTATATAACCCAAAAATTTAAGTGTCTTTTTAAAAAATTCACATTTACTTATATTTATAGTAAGGTTAGCTTCTTTTAACCGTTGCTTAACCTCTACCAATAACTTTAGGTGTTCTTCAAAAGATGACGAACATAAAATTATGTCGTCCAAATAGCAAAATACATGGGGTTCAAAAATGGACCAAAATTACATCTACTAAACGTTGTTGCGTCTGCGCAGCATTCTTCAACCCAAATGGCATGCATGTAAATCTAAATTGTCCTCGTGAAATAACACTGAAGGCAGTCTTATCCTTAGACGACTCACTAAGAGGGATTTGCCAAAACGATTTTCTCAAATCCAGTGACGAAATGTAGTTCGCACCTCTCAACATATTGAGAATTCTATCTACGTTCGCAAGGGGGTACGAATCATGAACAGTTAAGTCGTTCAGGGTTCTACCATCAAAACAGAAGCGATACTCTCCATCTGCCTTCTTAACCAACAAAACTGGAGAGGACCACGGACTAGTACACGGTTCTATAACTTTAAGTCTAAGCATGTCGTCCAATTCCTCATTCAATATCTTACCCATATATGGTGACATGACATATGGTTTCTTGTGGAAGGGTTTGGCATTGCCTGTGTCTATGTCCAATTCGATTAGGTGAGTTCGTCCTAATCTTTCTTCGCTGCTAATCTCACTAAATGAATTTATTAACTCTTGTGCCTGCGCACATTGAGTATCTGAAAGGTCATGTAACCCACATAGAGAATCTTCAGTGTTCAAAGGGACGGAAAACGAATCTATATACCCTATGTTGTTCCCAGCATTACTTTGGATAAACCAATTTGTAAGCTCTACAAAAGGTTATAACTGTACACCTAACGCAACAGTATATGCCGAAACAATTAATCAGCAGAATTCTTCAATCTAATTATAGCACTTGATAATTACATATGAAATATACGTAAAAGACATGTGATTCTTTAAATAACTAAATATCAACTTTAATATATTCTAAACATAATACAAACTCAACTGAAAAATAATTATGGAAATAAAAACAATGAACATGGAGAATATGCGGTTGTATCTCGACTCAATCCCGGTATACGACGGAAATCAAGTAATACAGTATTGCCCGAAATAAACAGTACTGAAATTGTAATTGTTTTGTATATTTAAAAAATACATATTATTGACACTTTATTATATGTTCTAAATGTGCACCTCCTCGTTCGAGACAGACTTCATAACGATGTTCTAAGTTTCTGGTCATGTTATTGAATAAGGGTTGTCTCAGGGCTGCGAAGAAGACTAACGGCATCCTTTAATTCATCGATGGTTTGTGGTGCCCGTTTGAAAACGGCATTTTTAGCCATGCCCCAAATGTATGCGTCTGGAGGTGTGAGGTCTGGAGAATGTGAAGGATAAGGGAAGTCAGTAAATCGTGATATGAATTTGCTTGGAAAATGTTCTTGAAGAAATTGACGAATTGCGGCAGCAGTATGGCAAGTTGCCCCGTCCTGCTGAAAAATTGGTTTCGAAATGCCAAGTTACGTGCACGACAGAATTGACGTAGATCAGGGATAAATCGTGTTAAAATTTGTCTGTACCTCTGTTGATTAAGTGTGACTTGCCTACCATTCTCTTCGATAAAGTACGGACCAATGATTCCGTGTCCGGAAACAGCACACCAGACACTCACTTTTTCACTATGTAAAGGAACCTCTTGAACCTCATCGGGTCTGGCAAAGCCCAGAAATCGATTTGTGCGACGATTCACATAGCCTGACAAGTGAAAATGTGCTTCGTCTGAAAACCAAACGTTTTCAAAATTCAGGATTTTCATACTGTAACGCGAGAATTCTGGCGCAATATTCCACTCTACTGCGATAATCCCGAGGATGTAGTTGTTGATGTACCTGAATCACATACGAAAATGTACCCAGCTCCTTCAGGATTCTTTAAAGGAAGTTCTTTTAAATCAAGTTGTAACGCTGTCCTTGCCAGGCTGACTTTCGGATTTTCTAAGATTTGCTCAAAACACGTTCATGGTTATTGTTGTTGTTAACTGTCCTGGGACGCCCTGAGTTTCCTTTTCGTTGGCACAATACACTACCTGTATTTCTAAACTTTTCAATAACCTTCAAAATTACAGCATTACTTGGAGAACGTTTATTAAACCTTTGTGTGAATTGATCAGACACGTATAGCAAACTTGCACCATTACGTCGGCCGATTCCGTATGAACGAAAATAATGCTCTACCAGAAACACTTTCTCCTCTGTACTTAACACCATTTTTAACAATTAGGCCCTACTAATTACTTGTTTGAGGTTTACTTGACAGGTCTATACTAGCTAACTTGAGTGTAACAGCGCACGCATAAAAACACCGCCAACTTAGTTTCAGTACTGTTTATTTCGGGCAATACTGTATTAGGTATCTTTATTACCGGGTGCGAGACATTTTTAAAACCCTTTTACAAAGGCGACATTGACCGTAACGTCATGCTTCTACGCCTAATTCTCAGCAAATTAACCGGAAGAGCATTAACACTAATTGCAAACCGCGATGACCTCGAACAATGGGAGGACTTCAAACGGTTGCTAATTGCATATTTCGGCGACCAACAAAACATCAAATGTTTGGTCCGCAATTTAATAAACCTAAGAATGGAAAATAACCAATCACCCTATCAATACGGTATGAAATGTCAAGACGTACGAAGCTTAATTTTAACCAAACTAAAAATCGAAGAACCCGACCAAAATATACGTTTATTAAAGACGAAAATGTACGACGAAATGACTTTAAACACGTACATTAATGCATTACCTAAACGGCTATCGGGCAAAATAAGATTTCAACACCCCCAAAATTTAGAGGAAGCAATGAATATGATAGTGGAGAAGAAAACGTTATGTATTTCAGAAATAGGATATACAACCCTAATGCAAACAAAAATTACTCACCTATGAAAATAATACAAGCCGCGAGACAATTACCAACACAACAGAAATTTACATCCCTTAACGCACCAACGAATCAATCTCGAACGAACAATTCAAACTTTAATAACATAAATTTCCACAATCAATTTAGACAATTTCCAAGACCTACATTTAACTCAAACTTTACAATACCCGTATTTACACCAAGGTTTAATCAAAACGTAAACCAATCAAGGCAAACATTTGGAGCAAAATTTCAACAGACACACACCTATAACAAATAACAATAACAACCCCAACAGTTATTACAACCCAACTCCTATGGATACTTCATCTGATAACACTAGACAAAACACAAAAATATCGCAAATCAGACCAAACTATAACCAAAAACGAAACTTCACTTCCGAAGTACTACTCCACCAAGAAGTAGAAGATTTTGACAACCCGTACGCGAATAATGACGCAACTTCAAGTAGAGACGAGAAGACAAATTACGAATGCCACAACCCCTATAAAAACTACGGAGAGGACGAAGAAGAAAGTGTATGCTCAAATTTTCAGCTAGACCGATGCAAATACGACCAAATGTAATTAATTCAAATAACATCAATCAACACATTTTACCCTACATAGAAATACCTCGCGCAGAACTCAAATTACTAATCGATACCGGATCTTCAAAAACTTTAATTAGTCCCAGAACCGTACAAAAACACTATTTAGATTTTGTGGAAAGAGAACCCTTCAAAATCAAGACAGCCCACAAAACGACAATACACCAATTTATAGCAATCATACCCCTACCAAAAACTTTTAACGTAAAAATGAAGCACAAATTTTGCATCTTTGAATTTAACGACAAATACGACGGATTAATAGGCATGGATGTTCTAAAGAAATTAGGAGCAAACATTGGCATGAAAAACCGATTACTGAGAACGAAACACGAACAAATTCACATTAAATTCCAAAACAGTAATATTCAAAACTATCAAAAATACAAATCGAACCCAGGACGAAAAGTTTTGGTAAACGACGTAAGCATCATAAATCACATGACATTTTAACAAGGAGTAGAAACACCCATCGCGTTAGTACAAATAAAAGACAGTTACGCCAACACAACAATTTTAAACTCAAACGATTATCCCATAGAAATATCATTGATAAATCCAATAGACATAGAAGAAGTAAATTTCAGCGAGATGGAAATCGACGAGGAATATGAAAGCGATTCCAACCCTACAAGACACGATAGAATGTTAAAAGAAAATTTAATTAACATTCGTTTTAATGAAGATATTAATAACTAAGAGGAGAGAGCAATTAAAGACTTATGCTTCGAATACCAAGATATATTCCATTATGAAGGAATACCATTAACTTTCACCAACACTGTGAAACATAACATTGAATTAACAGACGATAAGCCAATATTCACCAAAGCATACAGACTACCTCAAGCAAGTCAAGAAGAAGCAGACACACAGGTAGCAGATCTATTGAAGCAAGGTATCATACAACATTCAAACTCACCATGGAGCAGCCACGTATTAATAGTACCAAAGAAGTTAGATGCCTCAGGCAAACGCAAGTATAGAATGGCTATTGATTACAGAAAACTAAATGAGAAAACTGTAGACGATAAATACCCGCTACCAATATTACGGAAATCTTGGACAAATTAGGAAAGTGTCAACATTTTTCGGCATTATACCTCGCCTCAGAATATCACCAATTAGAGATGGACGAGGTCACAACCAAAACAGCTTCTGGTACACCTAGAGGACATTATGAAAACAAACACGTGCCGTTCGAATTAAAGGACGCACACATTTTAAGAGGGGATACACAATGAAAAATGTCTTGTATACTTAAATGACATTATCGTATACTCAACATCACTGAGTGAACACATCGAAAATTACGAGAAGTTTCTGAACGATTACGAAAAGCTTATTTCAAAGTTCAATTAGATAAAAGTGAATTTCTATGAAAAGAAGTAGCATTTTTAGGAGACATAATAACCCCACAAGGAGTTATACCAAACCCAAACAAAACGAACGCAGTATTAAATTATCCCTTACCCAAAACTAATAAGGAAATTAAAGGATTTTTAGGACTCGGTGGTTATTACCGAAAATTCATCAAAGGTTGCGCACAAACAACCAAGCCATTAACGAATTGCATAAAGAAAGGTAATAAGATTGAACATACTCCAGAATTTATTAAATCAGTAGCAAAAATTAAATGCTTCCTTACGAATCACTCTATATTAGAATATCCAGATTTTTCAAAACCATTTATATTGACAACAGACGCATCGAACGTAGCTTTAGGCGCAGTATTGAGCCAAAGAAAAGTAGGTAGTGTTAAACCAGTCAGCTACGCATCAAGGACATAAATGAAACAGAACAAAAATACAGCACAACTGAGAAGGAATTATTAGCAATAATATGGGCAACAAAATATTTTAGCCCATATCTTTATGGAAGGAAATTCTATATATACACCGACCATAGACCATTAGTATTGTTGTGCAAACTCAAAGAACCGAATTAAAAATTACAAAGATGGATGATTAGAGTAGAAGAATATGACTATACAAAAGGGAATTTACAACAATAATACAGACGTACTAAGCAGAATACAAATCAACGCAATAGAGACCGAGTCAGTTATGGGCAATGTAGACGAAACAAAGATAAGAGAAGACCTAGAAGAAATAGAGACCATACACTCAACACAAAACGAAGAACCAAAAACCGCAATTAAAATTTTAAATGAAGCGATAGGCACAAAACCAAATCAATTCATAGTTACCGAAATATTAACCAACCCCAATCCAGTAAAATATACAAAAACGAATAATAAAAAATATACCAAATTCAAATAACGAAAGATGACAACGAAGAGTAGATAATAAAAATTCTAAAAGAATATACCCCAGAGAAAAAAACATTTTTACTTTTATTAAAACACCGAACATTTATACAAGAGATTTTCAGAATTATATATTAGATTATTTAATAATTCAGGCCCCGAGATTATCAGATGTACACGGAAATTAATAACTTTAGATAACTCTGATAAAATAAACGACGTAATTCGAAATCAACACGAAGAAAAAAACAACCATCGTGGAATCAACAAAACATTAAAACAACTCATTAGAAGATATTACTTTAAAGACATGAAAGAATTAACCACGGATTTTATCAACCAATGCGAATTATGCGACAAAGCAAAATACGACAGGTCACCCCCAAAAATGCCCGTAATGTTAACTAAAACACCCGATAAACCTTTTTAAAAACTACATGCAGAATCTTTAGTAGTACAAGCGCAAACCTTTTTGACAATCGTAGACGCATTCACGAAAGTAGGCCAAGCGATACCCATATCAAAAAATAGTATCGAAGTAACTCAGGGATTCCCACAATACTTTCCATTTTATGGCACACCCGAATCAATAACTTTAGATAATGGAAGCGAAATCAGAAACGAAATAACACAAAATATCCTCGAACTTCACAAAATAAAAATTTTATAACCGAAAATCAACCAGAATCAAATGTACTAATTGAAAGATTACACCTAACATTATTAGAACAAATCGGACTATTAAGACTAACCTATAAGAAAGAGCATAACACTAATTTAATGTCATACGCATTAATTGCCTACAACAACACAATCCACTCATCAATTTTACACCCCTCAAATTAACATTAGGACACTCAGAATCCCGCAACCCTTACGATATACATTATAACAAAGAAGTACACCAACAGTATGCTAAAGGCCACAAAGAAAAATTAAAAATAACTTACGATACCGTACAAAATAAATTAGATAACGATAAAAAACGTATTACAAAAACCCACAACGAAAACACTAATATAAATAAATTTTTAGTAGGACAAACCGTATATGAGAAAAATTTCAAAGGTAAGAGACACAAAACGGCCCCCAGAAATTTAGGTCCGTTTAAAATCAAAAAGATCTCAGATAAAAATGTAGCCGTAGTAGATAACGGAAAAATTGTAAAATACATTCACTTAAGGAATCTAAGACACCGTGTAATTTCAGATGGACAGCCATCGCCCTTGCCGTCAACCTCCACCCAGGTAGAACGAACGGCGACATATTTGTCGAAGACATTATAAACAATCCTGGTATACTAAATTTGAAAGTATGCAAAATATAATAGATTACTGGGCATTCACACAGAAATTTAATTTAACAGAATTAAAACAAGAATTTTATATAATTAGAGATAATTACTACAGACTGAAACAATCAATCGACACAGCCAAATTCGGAAAAGAATACGCAATAAGTAGGTAAATAAGGCCGGTCCTAATTCAAAACGCGAGAGACGTATTTTCCATGTGTAAAATACGTCTGTCACGTTTTGAATTAGGATCGGCCCTATATAATTTCCATGTAAAATATTTGTGAAAACATTCCAATGTAAAATAGTTGTGAAAACATGAATTCTTATATACTTTCAATGTAAAATACTTGTGGGCACGTTTTGAATTAGGATCGGCTTTATATTACTTTCAATGAAACACACGTATGTTGAAAAATGTAAGTGCAGAGAAGAATGTGTGTAGCTGTTTTGAATTCGGTTTTCTAGCGAGAAGTTACACGTGCACCGTTTTGAATTAGGATCGGCGTTATATACTTTTAATGTAAAATGTGAAAACCTGAATTCTTTTCAAATGTAAAATACTTCTATCAGCCCAATCATAACGTTGGTTTTACCGCAATTTGATGGACCAACAACTAGACATCGAATAGATGAAGGCAGAAGAACGCTATGTTTTTTCTTTTTAGCTAAGGATTGCACGCCAATGTCATTATTGTTTATGGTTAAAGGTGTTGATTGTTTCACAACACGCATGTTTGCAAGTACTAAATTCGATTTGAAAAAAGTGGAATATATATATATATATATATATATATATATATATATATATATAAGAAACGGCGAGTATATAAAGAATCATTAATTCATAATATTTTATTTATTTACTGCACAGCTTGAGAGGATAGTTGTCCGCTAATGATTACATATAATAATTCTAAAACTACTGGGAACGGACTATTAAATACTGTAATTAACAATTTACCATTTGAAGCGCATATTCCGGGTTACAAATTTTGCGGACCGGGTACAAAACTAATCGAACGATTAGCTCGGGGAGACAAGGAATAAACAAGTTAGACGAGGCTTGTAAGGAGCACGATATTGCATACACCAAAGAAAAGGATCTATCTAAACGTCATCAAGCAGATTCGAAGTTAGCTCAGTTAGCTACAGAAAGATTAAATTCTGGTGACTCGTCTTTAGGTGAAAAAGTAGCAGCATTTGGAGTAGCTACCGCAATGAAAGCTAAAGTAAAACTTGGTATGGGTGCCTGTGCATCACTGAGAACAAAAATATCAATAAAATAAGAAAACTGATAAAGAAACGTAAAATAAGAAGTACGCTAGGTATTAAAAGTATTATCAAACAAGCACGTACAGCTTTAAAAAAGACTAAAGGATCTAATATTATGGATGCAATCAACATAGCAATTAAGGCCGCCAATACAGCAAAACAAAAGAAGCATATTAAATTAGCTCGTATTATATCAATTCCTAAAACAGGAGGTTTTCTACCACTAATACCAATTTTTGCAGGCCTAAGCGCTCTTGGTACTCTTACTGGAGGTGCAGCTGCTGTTGCAAAAGCAGTTTCAGATACTAAAATAGCTAAGGAACAACTAGCGGAAAAACAACGTCATAACAAGGCAATGGAGGACATTGCAGTCGGAAAAAGGCATGTACATCAAACCTTATAAAAAGGTTTTGGTCTTTTTAGCCCTGCAAAACCTCAAAGGAACGCAACTTGATTTTACCTAATCGAGCACTAAGCAATGTAGAATTAATAGAGTTTGTTAAGCAATTAGAAGTACCATATTTCCGTGGAGTGTTCATGAGAAACAATCTTCCCAAGAAAGTTAATTTAAAAGAATGTGGTATAATTAATTTAGATGGAATAGAAGGTTTAGGCACGCATTGGACCTCTTACAAAAGTACGGTAGTAGCGCTATTTACTATGACAGCTACGGAAACCTGCGACCGCCAACAGAGTTGATAAGTTATTTGAATAGCGGGGTAAATGTAAAATTCTTTATAACATTAACCAAGAACAATCGTACGGTACTGTGTTTTGCGGTCATTTATGCTTACAATTTATAAGTAGTGCATAGAACTGCGTACGAAGTTGTTATTTCGTACACTTTTACTCTAACGGGAAACACTTCAGTTTTAACAAGCAATTTTAATCCGCCTATAAACTTGGATAATGATTCGGAGTACGTATTAGGATTAACAAATTTTGAGTCTTATAACACAATTCCAAACATAGAAAAGGAATAAACAATAAATTTTATTATGGATCTAACGGAGAATTCATAGAAATACCTGAAGGTGCTTATGAGATTAGAGAAATTAATAAATATCTTCAAAAGCTTTAGGTGATAAAAGATGGCGTGATCGTATGGATCAATCACGAAGCGCTAGAAAGACGCCAGTGTATATAGAAATTACAGCTGACAATAATACACTTAAATGTAGTATTAAATGTAGTCTAGATGTGGATTTTACCAAAAGGATTCAATTGGTTCTCTACTTGGTTTCAATCCGCGAAAATTGCTAGCATTTGTCACGCATCAAGCAGACTACGCGATCAACATTTGTAAAGTGAATGCAGTTTTAATCGATTGTAATATTGCAAGTGGATCCTATTTAAATAGTAAACCAGCCCATGTAATACACGAATTTTTCCTCAAGTACCTGCAGGTTTTAAAATTGTCGAGTGTCCACCTACGATTATATATCTACCAATCAGGCCACGTATAATAAATGAAATAATAGTTAAAGTGTTAGATCAAGATGGAAATTTAGTTAATTTCAGAGGAGAACTGCTAACTGTAAGGTTGCATTTAAAAAATCTGCAATAGCCATGGGTATTAAGTATAATGTACGCAACATGTCAAGAATTGCTATAAATGCTGGAAATTTCAAAGCAATCGACACTCGATTGATTGTTTCAAGACCGCTAACAACACAAAACCGGCAGTTTCTACAATCGTTAGGACTGCATTTAATTAAAAAAGTAGAATAAATAGTGAAATACTGAACGTGCGTGAAAAGTTTACTTCGACAATGCAATTGTTAATATTGAAAAACATACTCATCAACCTTATGCTAACACATCTTTAAACAATAATGATGAAATTCGAATCCCTATACAACAACAAGATGTATACACCTTACCATCGAAGAGCATGCTGTACATAGA